>SJYA01001030.1:173259-229385 GCA_006410615.1 Neotragus moschatus | reverse complement strand
TTTCATTTAGAGATAATTTGTTTAAGTTATTATGTTTTTTTATTATGAGTTTTTTTTTTTTTTTTTTTTTTTTTTCTAAAAAAAATAAAAGCCTGCATTTACTCCAAATCTTCTTGAAGGTGAACAGGATAGAAATTATAGCCATTTGAAAGAAGTATTTCCTGCCTTGACTCCACCGACAAATGGTAAATCACTGATCAGCCCTGCGTGGGTGACTATGTTGCCATTTAGCAGCAGTGGTCTCCTGTGTGTTAAAGACATCAAAGACAAACTTCTTACATTTAGTCTAAGGAAGAAAGGGTAAATAAAGCATTGCTGTGTGTCTTCACTCCCTCTGTTGTTTTATACATATTTTCAGATGATTAAATATTGTAAATTTCTTCACAGAAGTGTCATGTATAATACCACTAGGTGACAAGTAGTCTCCCAAGTATGATCTGAAATTCCTGGAGCATTTCCATGCTAAACAAAACTTTGTGTCAACGTCAGCTGTTCAAATGTACTTAAATCTTTCCAGAAAGTAGAAAGATGATAATGTGAAATCATGTAAGTGCTCAGGGATCTCCTATAGTCATAAATCATGACTGGGAAACAAAGCAAGCTCTGGGCAAAATTGCAAAATACAGGAAAGTGAGTCTTTGTACTCCCCTCACTTTCTCAGGGTGTCTGTCTTCCGTATCTCAGTTTCTGTGCAGTCTAATGATCTCATTTTTTTTTTTTTAAACAGGAACCCAACTCTAGGGTCCCATGAGTAGAGCTCTACTGCCAGCAGGACTTTCTCTTTCCTGTAGAAGAATGGCAGCCAGCCTAAGTTTAGTGAGATTCCGTCAGGGGACACACAGTGAGGATGAAGACATGTGCATTAAGATGATCGCTAAACAAGTGCCATAAGCCTAACTGCACTAGGGTGCACTAGCAACTGTGTCTGGCTCTTTGTGACCCCATGGAGTGTAGCCCATGGAATTCTCCAGACCACAAGACTAGAGAGTGGGTAGTCTTTCCCTTCCCCAGGGGATCTTCCCTACCCAGGGATCGAACTCAGTTCTCCCACATTGCAGGTGGATTCTTTACCAGCTGAGCCACAAGGGAAGCCCAAGAATATTGGAGTGGGTAGCCTATCCCTTCTCCAGGGGATCTTCCTGACTCAGGAATTAAACCAGGGTCTCCTGCATTGCAGGAGGATTCTTTACCAGTTGAGCCACAAGGGAAGCCTAAGAATATTGGAGTGGGTTGCCTATCCCTTCTCCAGGGGATCTTCCTGACCAGGAATTAAACCAGGGTCTCCTGCATTGCAGGTGGATTCTTTACCAGCTGAGCTATCAGGGAAGCCCTGGCTGTACTACAGTACATCTAATATTTGCTGATGAATAGCTTAATACATTTAAAAATATAAAATGGGCATCAACAAGTTACCAGGATCTGTCAGTATAGCAGTATTATCAAGTGAGCAGATAAATGTTAAATTTTGAGGAGATACTGTTAAGAAATAAGTGTGTCTGTTTGCATACCCATGTTTTTGTCTATCTAGAGTCTTCTCTTTCTCTGTGTAATACATAGGAATATTTTCTTAAGTTTCAACAGAATGTGTTTACTCTTGATTTCTCCATAAAATGAATACAGAAACAACCAGGGGTCAAGTGAAAACCTCTGCTGCTAATTAAAAAAAAAAAAAAGAAAAAAAGTTGAATCTGACAAATAACATATAGTGTTTCTTTTAAAATTATAATTGTTTCTGCTTTTNGTAATGAAACTCACCCTGATGAATACCAGCTTCCAGGGGAACTTTAGGTTGTGGAATCTCTTTGTCCCATAGAGGATCCAGCAATAGAAGCCAAGATGTAAACTAGCAATACCAGTGTCTGGTCCCTTTCTGCCATTTCCCTGCAATTTTTTTCCTTTTTTTTTTTTAAGGTTTTTTTTTTTTTTTTTTTTTGAGTATTTTAAAAAGTATGTTATTGGGCTGCAGCCAGTCTTCTTGGTGGCACACAGGGTTGCAGACTCTCCTGGAGGCATGCAGGAACTTCAGGTGCATCATGAGAATTCCTATTGCACCATATGCGATCTTGTTCCTTGAAAGTGAAAGTGAAGTCAGTCCTGTCTGACTCTTTGCAACCTCATGGACTGTAGCCTACCAGGCTTCTCTCTCCATGGGATTTTCTAGGCAAGAATACTGGAGTGGCTTGCCATTTCCTTCTCCTGAAAGTGAAGTCACTCAGTCATGTCTGACTCTTTATGACCCCATGGACTGTAGTCTGCACCAGGCTCTTCTGTCCATGTCAAGAATACTTCTCCAGGCAAGAATACTAGAGAATTCTCAGAATTATACCAGAGTGGGTTGCCATTTTCTCCTCCAGGGGATCTTCCCGACCCAGGGATCAGACCTGGGTATCCTGCATTTTCAGGCAGACACTTTCCCCTCTGAGCCACCAGGGAAGCGTTCTTCTCCTAACCAGGGATCAATGTAGGCCTCCTGCACTGGGAGCTTGGAGTCTTAGCCACTGGGCCACCAGGGAAGTCTCTTGCCTTTTCACTTGTCTCTAAAGTTTTATAAAGGTTTGAAAGATCTGAACGCTGTGTAAGGATTCTAAGTTCTAAATTTACATTCTCCATGTATATTCACTACTCAGATTTACAAAAATGTAATACTATTTTCTATAACAAATTCAGTTCAGCTGAGAAGGACCTAATTTTGCTGATACCTGAAAACTCTCAATCTTAGCCCTCCTTTCTCTCTAGAAGTCCGTTCTGTGAGTGTAGGGACATTGTTTTCTTTCTACATAACATGGTAGAGGCTCAATAAATATTTGTATAATAAACTATTAAATTTTATATAAATGTTTGCTACTTTATAATAATTTTACTAGAGAATATGGACTCACTTATGTTTACAAACTTACACTGCTTTGAGTACACATCTATTAAAATGCCAGGTGTAACCTGTGGCTTCCCTACCTTCACAGTAGATGGCCTCCGGCCGGGTCTGTAAATGGTAGGCAAAGAACAAGCTGTCTGATACTGAATTTCATCCCAACATGTCTAGAATCCATGTTGCCATGGTCTCCATGTCTCAGGCTTCACCTGTACCACTCCCTACTCTACAGGTTACTATCATTAGATCTGTTACTCATTAATCTAGTCTCTAGCACTGTAAAGACTAGATGTCCCCAGTAGTTGAACATGAACAGCGACAGCAGCATTGTAGAGCCGCGCAGAGAATTTCAAATTGAGTCTTTGGAAAGTAAATACATTTATGTCTATGTGAAGTGTTCATTTCAAAAGTGATTGGTTTCAAATTAAAGTACCTGCTATAAGCTAAAATCTCTCCTCACCTAACTAATTGACTTCTTTTGACTCTAGCTTCTATCTACTACCTTCCCAAAGGGAGGGAAATATCGTTTGCTCAATGTCAAGAAGAAATAAATATATAATGACTAAAAACTCTTCAAATACAATCCCATGAAAAAATATAACAGTACATTGCAGTAGTGATCAAAAAGACTGTAAGATTTAAACATTTGAATGAGAAAGAGATATACAGACTGTTGAAAAGAATGAAAATGACTGAGGATTTTAGAAACGTAAACCACTGTGAGGGTCTTCAGATACAAGTATCTGATGCAACTAATCAACTAAGTGTAATATATTTGAAAGAACACAACTTAAATAAAATTCACAACCATTAGCACTTGAATATTGATCTTATACTTTTGACTTTCTATTCCACATAAAATGAATATGCCTCTCACATTATGCTAATACTGAAAGAATGATTAACATTTCAGTTTCTATCACATACAGCTAGGCAAAATATTCTAGAATGGGAAGGCCTCTTACTAATTCTAAATCATACTGAATTGTTGAACACCTATTGGGCTCCTAAAATAATCTGTAGTCACACTTCTTATATTTTACACAAAATAATATTTATGTTATGATGTACTCCTATTTTTTTTAAGTGGAAGTATTTACTAACCCATCCTTAACAAGGACCTATTAACAGAAATAGCTGGAAAGTATAACACATTTTCATTTTGTTCCAACTCCTTCCAAACCATGAGTTTCTTTCCAAAAGGGGAACAATGAAAACTTTCAGTAAAAATGTACTTTGACTTGCATAAGACCGCTCTGTAGTCCACTGCAATGATTAAAGCAAAGCTATATGGAAGGGATCAACACAGCCTAAGAAAGAGCAAAGCATGAAAAACGCAGTTACTTACTCTGCTGCCGAATATATCTGATGAGAAAGTACCAAAACCTAAAATTCTGCATGACTCTTGAAAGCATCACAGCTCTCATTAGGCAGATGATTCATGCAGAGTAAATCTTTAAAAACAAAATTCTGAACCAGCAATAGGCAATAGTTATGACAAATACGGTTTTGGATGGAAGCTCTCTTTTATCTACTTCAACATTTTTCTGATTGCTGGAGGTGACCAGAAACTTAGGGAGTATCTAATCACCGACAATGAGGAAAGGAAACAACCAAATAAGTGCCAAGAGATAACCGAAACAACATATGAAAATGTGCCACTTGCCTCTACGTGGCTAATTCACTAACTATGAAAGTTCCTTAAGATTTTCAAGACCAAAGATTCAATTTTCTCATTTTTCAGGACATATTTAACAAGGCTGATTTGCTGTCTGTTATAGGGTGTACCTCGTTATCTTTTAAATTTGCGTAATCACAGAAGGCTTGATTAAGGAATGGAAGCTTTGAGTGTAATGGATATGCATGCATGATTAGCTGTAGGAGGGGATCTGTAATTATGTGGCGTATAAATATACATCTATATACTTTAAACCTTCATAATAAACACAACAAAAGTCTTGACATTTATTTTTAAATTATTTTCATCATAACTTAGAGAAATAATAGTAGGTTTAAAAGAGCCACTGGGATTTTCAACAACACTCTTCCAGAGGAAAAATTCACAGTATGATATAAAATTAATATTTATAGTATACAATATTGGTGATTTTTTTTTTTAAAGTTAGATGGAATCTTTGTTTCCCCGGGTATTTTTGTGCCGTGAAACTAATGCAAATGAATGTCCCAATTCATTAGGCATGCAGCGTGAATACTGATAGCATGTGTGTCTTAAACTTCTATAGTTCTCATCCGTCTAACTGAATCCAAACTTGGTACATAATACACTTTTCCGCTCCATCACTCCCCACCCTCTTATACATACAGATACACATAAGTACACACCACACCACGATTGCTTCCAAATATCAGTGTTGAACGTCAAGCTCACCAGTTGGTAAGAAACAAGTTGCCAACTGGCGTGTGTTTATGAAAGAAGAATGATAAACTGCTATTGAATATGTTTCATTGTAGACGTAAACAGGCAATTAACTAAAGTCTTATTTCAGCCAGACTCTAAATATTCTAATCATTTTATAAAATTTATCTTTATGAGTTGAAATTTTTTGTGTACTGTATTAATGTGTGTGGGCACACAAAGTCACTTTAGTCGTGTCTGACTCTGTGTGACCCCATGGACTGGAGCCTGCCAGGCTCCTCTGTCCCTGGGCTTCTCCAGGCAAGAATACTGGAGTGGGTTGCTACGCCCTCCTCCAGGGGATCTTCCTGACCTGGGAATAAAACCCTGCCTCTTAAGTCTCCTTCATTGGCAGGCACGTTCTTTACCACTAGCACCCCCTGGGAAGCTCCTGAATGACTATTATTTATTTGTTTATCTGGGTGCAGTCCATAAATATACTTTATATGTTGAATATTTACTTCCACAAAACATGCAGTGTAGCATTTATCGCTATTTTTTTCTATAATATATATCCAGAACCAAAACTGACAATAATTCCTTGAGGCATTTCACCTGCGAGAGTTTAAAAAATATATTTTAAACAAATTCATCATTTTAAGGGGGAATATAAAAATATTTCACAAAATTATTTCTTATATTTATTTTATTGATTTCTTTCTGAAGAAAGAAAAATCACTCTACACATTTAATTAACTCACTTGCTGCCCTCTCTATTACCATGCTCCGCATATGGCTTATTTTCCAGCAGTCCGGTATTTTACCAAAGGAAACCTAATAGGAAATCAGCCTTAAATGTCATCTTAATTTCCCACCTCACTAAAGGGCTCTTGTAACCTGCAAAAGTGATAGTGAATTTCTTGCTAGGTCATTAACGTGATTTTTCTGGAGTGAGCTGATTCCTATGGTTTATGAAAAGCTCTATGTGCAAGACTCTCTGAGTGAAAGAACGGAGGAATAAACAGTCTGAGTTACCAAGCGCAAAGCGAACTAGACCTGTGATCTTATGCAGTACTCGTACTTGTCTAATTGAAGGGAAAATACGATAAGATAATAAGCAGCGAACTGACTGAGTTTTATTGCATCCTTGGTAATTACCTATCTAATATTAATGTGAATGCTGAGAAGAAGAAGAAAGAGTCGGAGGAGGAGAAGGAAAAGGTACGAGGAAAAGGTGAGGGAGAGGGAAAGAGTGAAGGAGAACGCTAGCACCAATAAGGACAAAAATCAGCACAAACAGAAAAGCTTTAGCTTGCCTAGTAGGTATCTTCTTAACAGATGAGGATTTTGTCCGGTACTATGTAAAATTCTCTTTATACATGAAGCCTTCTAATCCTCATGTCATCAATGCGTGGAACCACTGTTATTTCTGTATTACAAATAAGAAAACTGTGGCTTGGGCAAGAAAAATTAGAGCTATCCAATTCATGCATTTCTGTGTTTAAATTAACACTTATTTTTGTCAGACTGTAATGTTCATGCTCTTATGCTGCATTTTTTGTACATTTGTGGATTATGTTAGCCCACTAAAACTTATTTTGGTAAAGTAAACTATAGGTTATTTATGATGTTCGTATTTTTCCATTTCATTTTCAGATAAAACTTTAAGGACATTTATTTCGCTATGTTTTTCTTCTTCAGATACCAAATATGCATAAAAATAAAACAAGAAAAAGTTAAGAATTAACTTAAAGGAAATTGTTTTTACTTTGATAATTAATACAGATATTTTATCACATATTACTTTTGCATAATATTATTTTCTTTTATTGACTATATCAGCTTTGCAAAACTACCTGGTGGGCAAATTAGTGAGCTTTTAAAATTTCTTACAGTGTTCTTGCTAATAAGCCTCTGATCCCTTAAAAGTGTAATAACTGGAGGAAAAGGCAAACTTATAATTGAAAGCCCTTTATTGTTTTTGGAGTTAAAATTCCAAATAGAAGTTACCTCTTAAGACCATATGCTACATAAATTATTCTTGTTGATGTAAACAGGAGTTCCAATGAAGAAGCTGGTAACATATGGACCTGGCATTTTGTTATTTAAAAAAAAAAATGTTTTGCTCCATTGATGTTGTTCAGAAGAGGGATTCCTAAAATACTAAGTTGCTAAGTTTAACTGTTTTAGGATATCAGTGATTATCCGGTTAGTGTTAGGTTTGAAACAGAGAGATGTAACTTTAATTTTGCGCACTTTGTGACATTTAGCTATCCAGTATTCTATTTAAAAAAATGATAATAGAAAAATTTAGTTGAATTTTTCATTGAGATAGCTTGAGTTAATTGTACGCAATTTTCTAGTATACCAAAAATTGAATAGTAAACTGTAAAGATTAGAAATAAGGATTGAACATTTTCGGGAGACATCATTATGTCTGTTAAACTATATGTAAGACTCCCTGTGATAGATTTATTGAAAAAGTCATCCAATTCTCCATCTCTCTTACTATCCATAACTGAGTTGACTCCACAAGAGGCTATTCAGAGTCCTCACAATGACGCTGAGATAAACCTTTGACTAGCCTAGACATGATGATTTTCCAGTACCAAGTTTGAGTCTAACGGCTTCATCGCTCTTTTACTTCTCCCGGACTTTTACCTACATTGTTGGAAAGAACGTGTAGAGCTCCAAGTCAGTCTATCCGTCTCAGGGGAAGAAACCTCAGAAACGGGAAAAAGCTTAGGGAAGATCAGAAACACTTTGTTACTAACTTGCAGATACGTGAGTGAGAACAAACTAGAAACATGGTCGAACAGACCTGTAAGCTGGTGAGCAAACTGCAAATGCTTACTGCTTTAGCCACTGACTTTTGAGATTGTCCTGTTGGGTCCTGTTATTTCGGCAATGTATTTGTACAACTTTCTTTCCTCTCCCTAGAATAAATGATCCACCATTTCTTGAGTCAGCATCGCTTTTCAGAAGCCAGAGAATGGCAATGCACAAAAGGGACCAGGCATGCAGGTTCCAGAGCAAGGAAACAGCTGTTTCCGCAGTGTTTACGGGTGTTACTATAAGGCACCAAAATGCGGCTGCACACAGCGCGCCTGAGCTTTGTGCACAGATAGACCCAGGCTTCAGCGTGGGCATCAGCACTCACAGACTGTCCATCAGCGTGGGCCAAATGGCCCTTCTGCTCCCTTTTGAGATAGTTCTCATTGATGCTGCTACTGCTGACCATCTTTCAAAGAAAAAATGATGCTTAAATAACTCACTTTGAGCTCTGTATTTGTCCAATGTAGAGTATTGATCCTGAAGCCAAAAGACATCTTATTTACTCCCTGTTAACTTTTGGGTACCACTGCCAAGACAAAATACATGAATGAAAGACATGTCTGTGTTGTATTTGTTAAAAGCCATTGTAGAAAATATATTTTTTATTAAGCTTTGTACTACATATATAGTGTGTATACACACACACACACACACTATACACACACACACACACACATCTATCTGTATATACCAAAAGACATTGTTTTTGCTCTTACAGTAACTTAAGCAATGATAATACTTTCTACTCTGTGTAGATACATAAGTATCACTTATTTCTTTGAAGCAGGAAGAGATGCCTTAGAAGACTGCATGATTTAAGTGTACTAAATTTTTAGTTGTTCTTGGAACGTTCCTGTGAATTGTTCCAGTTTTCATATAATAAGTTTAAACTTATTCAATCTATTAAATGTGATATATAACTTTTACAGAAATCCACTGACATCTAGACAAAAGATCTGTGTAAGAAAGTTAATGTAACTATTTTTTACTCTATGGAAAAAAAAAAAAAAAGTTGACATTTTTGTCCCTTAAAACATCTAGTGCTTTGGTGTAAGGTTCTGAATGCACCAAAACTTAAAAACAATAAAAATATGAAACAAATTTGTATCAGTCATATGTGCCTATGACAAAAAGTCAGCAGAGACTGGGGATCAAAGTGAAGGGAGATCAACAGTGTAGTAATAAATGAAAAATTTCTTGGAAGTTAAATTAGAAAAGATTTGTCAGACTGCTTTTAGAAATCAAAATTAGCATTCTTTGTCAAGGCACAATTTTTCTAGTTATTCTGGACTGAGCAAATGGTTCTTTCTGTCTTCACTTTCTCTCCCCTTCTCTATTTCCTACTTCCTTTCCCTTCTTCCCTTTCTTTTCCTTTACTTGCTTATTTTTGAACAAACAATATCGATAAGATGGCTCCAGTTAACTAGGAAGGAGCCACTTTCCTCCATGTCTTGCAGCTCAGCTCCCCAGATGTTTAGATCTGAAGCTTAAAGAGTATCTTTTTTTTAACTACTCTAAGACATCTGCCAACATGTGTCCATCTCGAACTGACCCTCAGTCTTCAGTGGACTGCAGAACTTTCTTAATATGACGAGTTCCTGGTCTCCGTGCCCTTGTTACGATTTAGCATACAGGAAGAAACTGCACATACCTCTGGCGCACACCCAATACAAACATAGTCTCCCAGTGGCACTCAGATATAGTCTCAGAAGAGAGGCACTACTCTGTCTGGAATTCCTAACTTAAAATTGCTTGCTTTGGAGATCCAACCTTTTTAGTTGTGACTTAGTTGAGAAACCAGATGTCAGCAAACTCTGGCTACCGTGGTTGCTTTATTCTGAGTAAAGGTATATTTGTTCACAGGGTAGAATTCATTACTTTAAGTTTATTAATATACAAAACATGTATGGATGTTATAGCCTACAATTGTAAACCTAACCAAATTTTAGTAGTCTCCTTATAATAACTGTGATATTTTCTGCTCTCATATAATTAACAGTGAAATGTGGAATATATGTTAATATCAACACATATATTTTAGGTACATATTATATATATGGAATATTTTAACTCTCTAGTAGGAGAATATAATGCCTGCTGAAAAGCATAATAAATACATTAAGATGCTCATTTTATGCTTTGGACCTATTCATCATGCTTCATAAGAGAAAAGCAAATATATATCCTTAATTATCTAAAAAAATCTGTAAAACAATGTTTCATGGATTCAAAAGTTCTATCATTTACTTTCATAGAATTAATAAGGCAGAGCTATCTTTTGTTTTACACATCTCCATTTGATTTCAACAAATGCACAAACTTTGACATGGCCAAAATATAAACTTTTCAAGCTATTAAAGTCAGTCTTACATGATCAAACAAATGTTTATATCACACCATTCATTCAGTGATGTGAAATTCAGTTCCATGTATTCAGTACATTAGTGTTTACTTGAAACAGGAGACAGATGTATTAGAAAGAAGGCAGGCTTGTGATTGAAATTCAGGCTTCAATTCTCAAAGCTCTGAATTCTTCAGCAAGCTTCTCAATTGCTCTGAATCTCAGCTACTTAGGGGAAAATCTCAATCTCAAAATGTAAATTGCTGAGTATATATTGTGTGGCTAGCATAACCGAATAATCCATAGAAGGTGATCGACACTCAAAAGGGAATCAATAAATGTCAATATCCCTGTTTTTTCCAATTAAAACTTTATAAATTGAAATTATAGGAAATTTATCTAAAACAATACTGTTATCCAAAAACACATGGAAAATCTAGAAATTCAAGACAAAATATGATGACAAAAGTATCTGAAAAATGAGTTGCAGATAAATAGCATTAATTGTGTATCTAGTTTAATACACCCAGCAACTGCAATTTGAAGAAAGAATCATCAAAAGCGTAATTTCAGAAGAAAAGTGTGAACTAGGAAAGTGTCTTAGAATAAGCATCTGATAAAACTTTCCATCTTTTCTCAATATAATTTGTTTTGTTATATATTTAGACATTTACTCTCAGTTCTATAATTAAGAACAAAAATATAGGTAAATGTCCTTAATAAATCACTCACATATTTATGACATTATAGAGCTCACAACAAATTTATTTTATTCTGGAAATTGTAGTAAGATTCATAATATCTTTGCCTGTTTTTTCTTTTTTAACATTATTTCTTAATTTTGAATGTTGGATTTATAAGCCACTCAGTTTACACTAAAGTAAAACATGTTCTTTTTTTTCTCTGCCTGAACACCATACTATTATTTTTCAGATGCTTTGTCTTATCTAGAAGTATGTTAAAATTTGAAGATGCTAATATTATTTAAAAAATGAATTGGTTCTCATTTATGGATTAGAATAAATGAAAACATCCAATAATAAGTACTATATGTATATATATAGATATATATATGAGTTTGGAGAAGGCAATGGCACCCCACTCCAGGACTCTTGCCTGGAAACTCCCATGGATGGAGGAGCCTGGTAGGCTGCAGTCCATGGNAAAAAAAATAAATAAATAAATAAAATAAATAAAAAGAGGGGGTAGTAAAGTCAAACATTTCCTGGTTCCAGTCAGCCTCTGGAGTGTCTGTGTTCATTTCTCCCTTCCTGCAGTCATTTACCAGGTGGGCCTGGTCAGGAGGTTTCCTGGTGAGCTAAACAAAGGTATTTTAGTTTAACGCTCATTACCTGGGAGGCACAGTTCTCAGAGATGGGCCATTATGTATCATTGAAGCTTACAGGCAACATCCCTTTAGTGATTAACGTGTAATAGAATAGGCTCTTCCCTACTACACAGGCATGGGCCTGAGCTGGGTCTGAATCATCCAGGCCTGATTCCGACCTAGTAGCACACTCTCCTAGAGAAGGCAATGGCAACCCACTCCAGTACTCTTGCCTGGAAAATCCCATGGATGGAGGAGGCTGGTAGGCTGCAGTCCATGGGATCGAGAAGAGTCGGACATGACTGAGCGACTTCACTTTCACTTTTCACTTTCATGCATTGGAGAAGGAAATGGCAACCCACTCCAGTGTTCTTGCCTGGAGAATCCCAGGGACGGGGGAGCCTGGTGGGCTGCCGTCTGTGGGGTCGCACAGAGTCGGACACGACTGAAGCGACTTAGCAGCAGCACACTCTCCCGGCTAAGAACTGCAGTAACTTGCAGTACAGTCTAGGAATGTGAGCCTACAGCTTTGCAGTGACCCCACACGCCAGGGATTCCTGGATGGGCCTGCTGTCATATCCTCTGCACCTGTTCTCCAAAAGGCAATCGTACCAGTGATAGAGAGCCTGAGTCCCAATGACTGTTCAGAAAATGTGGTCATCTTAAGGAAAAAAAGGCCGTAGTCCGGGGAGAAATTGTTTCTAGCCGGGGAGGCTGGGGGAGCCTTCCTGGAGCAGGTGCTTTTGACACCAGGCTTTGAAGGAACGGTAGAGTTTAATCAGAGGAGACGGGAAGAACATTCCAGATGGAAGGACCAGCTTGAATGAAGGGCCAGAGATGGGAGCATCTGGGCCCCAGAAGGGGACCATGGGATGGCTGGTGGCCATCGGAAAAGTGGCCACATCCCAGGAAATGTGCCCGCTGGCAGGAATGGGAGCCTTGGGCTAAAAATATGATGCGTGGGTCTGAACAGGCAGCCTGGGCCCTGCACAGACCTTGGTGTTCACATCTAGGTCTCAGTACCTGACACGGAAGGGCTTAAAAGCGAGGTCTCCTCTGAGGAGCTCATGACAGACCTCAGGGCTGGAGTGCTGTCGATTTCTCGACACCACACCTAAGTCTTAAGAATTTGCCCTCTGTTTTCCGCCACGGAGAGAGACCCAGGAGAGGGAGCGAGCCAAGGCTGGGGAAGTAAAGATGTGTGAAGATGAGATTTAAAACCTGGCAACTTTGGGACTTCCCTGGTGGTCCAGTGGCTCAGACTCCAAGCTTGCAGTGCAGGGGACTGGGTTTGATCCCTGGTCAATGAACTAGACCCCACATGCCACAGCTAAGACCTGGTGCAGCCAAATAACTACGTATTTGTTTAGTTGAAAACTTGGCAACTTCGGCTGAGAGAAGAGGGTGGAAAGTTTGAGGGACAGGGCTTCCCTGGTGGCTCCGTCCTCCTGCCAGTGCAGGAGACTCAGGTTCGATCTCTGGATGGGGAAGATCCCCTGGAGAAGGAAATGGCAGCACGCTCCCCTATTCTTGCCTGGGAAATCCTATGGACAGAGGATTCTAACAGGCTACAGTCCATGGGGTTGCAAAGAATTGGACACAATTTAGCAACTGATCATGAGGAAGGAAAGGAAAGAAGACATTCACTAAGGAGGCTTCTAAATGAAGATGGGATGGCAAGTACCAAAAAAGCAAGTACCAATGGCAGGATTCCTGAATTGTGCTCCTCTTTCCCAATGAGAATCTTCCCACTTTTGAATCTTCCTCAGCATGGAGCCTGAGAAGCCATACCAACTGATGGAGCTGACACGTGACCAGGAGGTAAGACTAACGGAAGAAGTAAGGAAGGTCACTGGCAGGAGAATTTAGGAATCAGGTCTTGCTCTCTGTGGCAGGATTCCAGAAATGTGGTGCTGGAGAAATAATAGATCTCAAAATCTAACTTTCTGACGCAAAAGGGAGAAGAAAACCCAAACTGAGAAAAAAGAGTATTTGCTAACCATATATCTGAAAAGAGTCTGCTATCCAGAATAGCTAAAGAACACATCTCAGTAACAAAAAGACAACTCCATGAAAATGTGGGCAAAGGACTTGAATAGACATTTCTCCAAAGAAGATATACAAATGGCTAACAAACATATGAAAAAAGGCTCAACGTCATTAGCCATCAGGGAAATGCAAATTAAAAGAACAGTGAGATACAGCTTCATACCCTCTGGGATGCCTGTATGGAAAATAACAAGTGTAGGTGAGGATGGGAATGTACTGGAACACTCATATATTCCTGATGAGAATGTAGAATAGTGTACCTGCTCAGTAAAACAGAATGGAGGGTCCTAAAAACATTAAACATAGAATTATCACATAACCCAGCAATTCTATACCTAGGTGTTTACCTAACAGAGTGAAAGACAGAGGTTCAAACAAAAGCTTATACAGGACTGCTCATAGCAGCATCATTCACAGTAGTCAAAAGGTAGAAACAACCCAAATGTCCATTAACAGCTGAGTAGATAAAATGTGGTAGACTCGCGTGCTCAGTTGCCCCAACGTGGTCACTGCTCTTTGGCCGCATGGACTGCAGCCTGCCCAGCTCCTCTGCCCATGGAATTCTCCAGCGAAGAATACTGGAATGGGTTGCCACATCCTACTCCAGGGAATCTTCCCGACCCAGGGATGGAACCCACATGTCTTGCATCTCCTGCATGGGCAGGCAGATTCCTCACCACTAGTGCCAGCGAAATATTATTCATTTTAACTACTGAAAGAAGTACTGTTAGGTGCTATCACATGGATGAACTTTGGAAACATTACACAAAGAGGAAGAAGCCAGATACAAAAGGCCAGATGTTACATAATCCCATTTATGAGACATACCCCAGACAGGCAGATCCATAGAGACAGAAGCAGATTAGGGTTGCGAGGGGCTGGGAGGAGTGGGGATGGGGAGTGACTGCTTAATGGGTGTGGGGTTTCCTTTTGGGGATGATGAAACTAGATAGAGGTGAAGGTTGCACAACATTGCAAGTGTACGAAACGCACACGTGTTAAAGTAGTTAAAATATTCAACTTCACGGCATGTATATTTTACCACAATAAAAATATTCCTCATTTGAAATGGCTCTTTTGCTGGGATCTTGGTCAGTTACGTTACTGCCATCTGTTCACATGCGTGTATTTGTTGTTTTAATTTTAAAGAACTATCTGTTCATTTATTTGGCTGCTCCGGGTCTTTTATTCAGTTTTTAAAAAGCTCCAGGTCTTTTATGTAGTTCCAGCACATCTTTTTTGGGAGCATGCAGGATCTTTAGTCCCAGCATGAGACGTTTAGTTGTGGCACGTGGGATCTAGCTCCCAGATCAGGGGTCTAGTTCCTGGACCAGGGATGGAACCCAGGCCCCCTGCATTGGGAGCACAGATCTCAGCCACTGGACCACCAGGAAAGTCCCTTGTGTATCATTTAGGTTTCCAACCTGCCTGGTGATATTTAAATTTTAAGGGAAATACACACTTTATTTCTAAATGGCTTATCATCTGAGTCCAAGGGGAAAGGGGATTTGTGGAGTCAAGGACACTTTCTCCTATGGCATCTGAGGAGTCTCCTGGGTCCCCATTAGGAGTAGAGGGCCTAATGATGACGGGGCTGGCAAGCTGAGGGCAGTCAAGTGGATGGCAGATCTCTTTTATAGCCCAGTCTGAATAGCCATAGCGGTGGTTTGTCTTTCGGGAGAATGGTGATCACTGGGAAAAGCAGCCAGTTCAGTTGGCAACTGAGTCACACAAGCGCCTTTCTTGGAGACGACCAGAGTTCTTTGGTCTGCCTCAGAGAAGTGCATTTGTGTACTTCCCATTTTGTCAGACAAATACTGAAAAGGTGCGTCCTTCAGAGCTGAGCTTTACTGAAATAGTTTCACGGCTTCACCAGCGCCATTCTAAAGCAGAAGTGGCCTTCCTTTTCTTCTGCAAAGAGCATGGCAATGCAGAATGCCACTTTTAACAGTACCATGTGGAGCTACTGCTTTGATTCCAGCTAGGCAGCCAGCAATCTTACCCACCATTGTAACTGTCTACACAGTGAAAAAGCAAATAGTGTCTTAGCATTATTAAGAAAATGGTTTTGACTCTTCTAGGTCCTTAAGAGGTGAGGGGTCTGTAGGCCACAATTCGGAAACAGTGTGCCTGAGTATGTTTCTCTTCTCATAATTTAAAAGCAGAAAAAGGAAATCCCTGGTGATCTAGTGGTAAGGACTCTCTACTTTCACTGCCAAGGGCACTTTCAATCTCTGTTTGAGGAATTAAGATCCTACAAACTGGGCAGTCAGAAACAACAACAAAAATAAAAGTAGGGGCTACCCTGGTGGTCCAGTGACTAAGACTCTGCTCTCAACACAGGGGGCCCGGGTTCAACCCCTGTTGACATAGCTACATCACACATGCCCCAAAGAAGATCAAAGCTCCCTTGTGTGGCAACTAAGACCAAATGCAGCCAAATAAATATTTTTAAAAAAATTTAAAAAACAGAACAGATAAAAACTACCAGAAGTAGGCTCATGTAGAGTTACTTTTGAGCACATGACTCACAATGCATGCGTACTAATAGGTGCTCAATAAATATCTTTTGAATCTTGAGGAGTGGCTGCCGCCTACAGGGCTTACTACGTGCCAGGTATTGTGCTAAACAGTCCACATACCTTGTCTCACTGAATCTATTGTCCCCATTTTACAGATGAGAAAAGCAAGGCTCAGAGAGAGTAGGTAACTAGCCAACACAGCTAACAATGACCAGATCCATGAGTCAAACCCAGTTTTGCCTGATTTCAAGTCATTATGCCATACTGAATTTGTCTGGCAGCAAAATCTTTGGTGTAGCATTAGATGAACAAAAAGAAAGGAAAATAATTAGAGGAAAATTTAAGACAATTTTGGAAATAAGTTTGGATCAATAGGATGCCTGCATAAATATGTTTACTTCCTAGTTAATACAGTGAATGAAGACATGAAGGTTCCATTTGCCTGAGCCAGTGGGTTAGCAGCTAACTGTATAGGTGGTCTAAACAGGGTATACCAAGAATGATGGGAAATTCACTGGAGGTCTAGTGGTTAGGACTCAGGGCTTTCATTGTCATGGCCTGGGTTCAATCCCTGGTCAGGGAACTAAAATTCTGCAAACAGCATGGCATAGCCAAAAAAAAAAAAAAAAAAGGATTGATGGGTGATAATCAGGGCAGCAAGCCCCTTCTCACAAAGGCTGGGTGTGGGTGTCCAGAATTTTGTCATCCCACTGGAGGACTAGACAGAAACAATAGTCAGAGAGAGGAAATGACATGCTGGTGGGGCCCAGCTCATGCTGGTGGGGCCCAGCTGCAGAATATGAAATGTAGCGAGATTCCACTGCAGGGGGCTCGGTTTTGATCCCTGATCCAGAAATTGGAATCTTACATGCCACAAGGCAATGCCAAAAGAAACAAAAATGAAATAGCAAGAATAATGAGATGCTTGGGCTGCCCTGGGTGGGGTCCCCACTGGTCAGGGGCCACACCTGCAAAAGCTCTTCTAGAGCAACTTGTTGTTCAGTCACTAAGTCACAGCTGACTCTTTGCAACCTAATGGATTGCAGCACGCCAGGCTTCCCTGTCCTTTACCATCTCCCAGAGTTTCACAAACTCATGTTCATTGAGTTGATGATGTCATCCAACCATCTCATCCTCTGATGCCCACTTCTCCTCCTGCCTTCAATCCTTCCCAGCATCTGGGTCTTTTTCCATGAGTCAGTTCTTCCCATCAGATGGCAAAAGTATCAAGCTTCAGTTTCAGCATCAGTCCTTTCAAAGAATATTTAGGATTGATTTCCTTTAGGATTGACTGGTTTGATCTCCTTGCTCTCCAAGGGACTCTCAAGAGTCTTCTCCAGCACCACAGTTCGAAAGCATCTAGATTGGCTAAGAATGGCTTTTCCTTGAGAAGCTTATCTGAGTCACTCCTGAGGTTGTACCTGTTCTTTGCAGGGGAGAGAATTAACCAGTGAAACACCAGATGATAGTCTCGTCAGGTGTTCATTTATGCCGCAAGCCAAACTCCTTGGACTTCTGAAATATGATCTTATCCCTCCTGACCTCTTCAGGCTCATCTCTCACCCCATCACTTTCCAGGGTCATAGCTTTCGCCAGTTGGCTTGGTACCACATGTTCCTTTTGCCTGGAATAAACTGTCCCTGGACCCACACAACCTCCTTTGGCTAGTGGAATCCTATTCAACCCTCAACACTCAGGCTGGACATCACCTCATTTTTTTTTTAATGTTCCTTGGTTTAGTGTTTTTTGATTAATTTTGTTTGTTTGTTTTGGCTGTGTGGCATGGCATGCAGGATCTTCGTTCCCCCAACAGGGATCAAACCTGTGCCCCCTGCAGTGAAAGTTTGGAGTCCTAACCACTGGACCATGAAGGAATTCCCATGAATATCACCTCTTTTAAGAACACTTTCCTGTTGACACTCACCTCCAAATTCCTATAGCATCATATCTCTATGGCTTGTTTGGCACTAGTCCCAGGAGACCAAGGCTCACAAGACAGATATGATGCTCATGGAGCTTATGGGCCAGTGTTTTACGCTGAAAATCCTGCTTGTCTTGCCCATTAGGCTATAAGATCCTCTGACCAGGATGGTGTTTGTGTGTTCCCTGCTATATCCCCAAATCTCACACAGTACCTGGCACAGCATAGGAAGGAGTTCAATAAATATTTGCTAAATAAATGAGGTAATGAAAAAGGAATCCACAGAGGGTATGGAGAAAAGGGAACCCTACTACACTGTTGGCGGGAATATAAATTGGTACAACCACTATAGAAAGAGTACAGAGGTTCTCTAAAAAACTGAAAATAGAGGTACTGCATGTATGTCTGTGTGTGTGTGTGTGTGTGCGCTTAGACGCTCAGTTGTGTCCAACTCTTTGTGACCCTTTGGACTGTAACCCACCAGGCTCCTGTGTCCATGTCCATGGGATTTCCCAGGCAAGTATACAGGAGTGGGTTGCCATTTCCAAGAGATCTTCAATCCAGGAATCGAACCCACTTCTCCCCTGTCTTCTACACTGCAGGTGGATTCTTTACCTGCTGAGTCATGGAGGAGGCCCAAGAGCTATCATATGATCCAGCAATCCTACTCCTGGGAATATACTCAAGAAAACTGTAATTTGAAAGGATACATGCACCCCAGTGATCACAGCAGTCCTATTTATAGTAGCAAAGACATGAAAGCAACCTAAGTGTCCATCGACAGATGAATGGATAAAGATGTGGTACACATATACAATGGAATATTACTCAGCCATAAATGAGGATGAAATGATGCCGTTTGGATGGGCCTAGAGACTATCAAACTAAGGGAAGTAGGTCAGAAAAAGACAACTATCATATGATACCACATATGTGGAATCTAAAACAATGATACGCAAGAACTTATTTACAAAACAGACTTCAAAAACAAACTTAGTTCCCCGAAGGGAAGAAGGATAGATTAGGAATTTGGGATTAACATATACACACTGCTGTATTAAAATAATCCATAGGGACCACAGGGAACTCTATTCAGTATTCTGTAATAACCTAAATGGGAGGAGAATCTGAAAAAGAATAAAGACTTGACTCGTAGTCCAGTGGTTAAGACTCCATGTTCCCAATGCAGAGAGCATGGCTTTGATTCCCGGTCATGGCACTAAGATATTGCAAGCCACACAACGTGGCTGAAAAAAAAAAAGAATAGATATGTGCGTATGCATGTGCCAAATTGCTTCAGTCGTGTCCAACTCTCTTGAGACACCATGGACTGTAGCCCGCCAGGCTCCTCTGTCCGTGAGTTTCTCCAGGCAAGAGTACTGAAGTGGGTTCCTACGCCCTCCTCCACGGGATCTTCCCAACCCAGAGATCATATCTACATCTCATTATGTCCCTTGCACTAGCAAGTGACTTCTTTGCCACTAGTGCCACCTGGGAAGACCGTATACGTGTATGTGCATAACTGGATCACTTTGCGGTGCACCTAAAACCAACACAACATTGTAAATCAATTATACTCCAATATACAATCAAAATTTTTAGAAACAGGGACCCGCAGCAAGGAGAGGAAAGGAGGAAAAACAGCTGAGCTAGGAATGTGATGAAGCAGGGAGCAACTTTTGCCCCCATCTGTGGATAGTTACCATCGCATCATCCCACAGGTGCCACTGGAGGATCCGGGCTCCGTGGGTGTGGGACTCAGGACTAAGAGGGAGTGTGCACAAAAGAAACAGCTCAAAGATGGGTTTACAGTCCTGCTGGGGGGGGGGCAGTGTGCACACATTTAAAATGCCACCACCAAACAGCATACTTTTGAAATGTAGGACAAATCTTGTGCCAACTGAAGTCAGAAGAGTTGAGATTTCAAAAAAAAAGTATGATGACAAGAGAAATGGCTATGTATTAGGTTGGCTCAAGGCTGTGACAAGCAACCTCAGCACTTTAGCGGTGCATTTCAATTCAAGTTTATTTTTTTATTTCTCCCACGTGGGTTTTCCTATTTCCTTCTGCTCCAAATGGAGCAGAATTCAGGAATTCTGGAAATTCCTTCGGGAATTCAGGAACCTTCCATCCTCTGGTTCTACCATCACTCCAGAGAAAGGCAGGCCTTGGAAGTGCCTTACTTCTGCCCACACTCCACTGGCTAGAACTGAGTCTTGTGACCCTGCCTACCAGCATGGGAGGTTGGGAAATATAGTCTAATGGAGTGCCCTGGAGGAAGGAAGTGGGGATTGTTGAACACTTTAGTCTTTGCTACAACAAAAATGATAGTTCTTTTTTCAAAAACTGAGAATCTACTAAATGTCAGGCACCGAGCTAAACAAGTCACACTCATGTTGTCATTTTATCTGTGCATCATCTCTCACTTGGTTGGATCCCTGGGGTGGGAAGATCCCCTGGAGGAGGGCATAGCAACCCATTCCAGTATTCTTGCGTGGAGAATCTCCATGGAGAGAGTAGCCTGGGGGGCTACAGTCCATGGGGTCACAAAGAGTCAGACACAACTGAGTGACTAAGCACAGCACAGCACGCCTCTCATCTATGGAGGAGGAAACAGAGGCTCAGAAATTTAAGTACATTTTAGAAGGCTATCCTAAAGGAAATCAACACTGAATGTGCACTGGAAGGACTGATGCTGGAGCTCCAATACTTTGACCACCTGATTCAAAGAGCCAACTCACTGGAAAATATCCTGACACTGGGAAAGATTCAGGGCAGGAAGAGAAGGGCGACAGAGGATGAGATGGTTGGATGGCATCATCGACTCAATGGACGTGAGTTTGAGCAAACGCTGGGAGATAATGGACAGGGGAGCCTGGTGTGCTGCGGCCCATGGGGTTGCAAAGAGTCGGCTTCGACTTTTTGTGACCGAACAACAACAGCAAGGAGGTGAGAGGCTCATGCTTGAAGAATAAATCAATGTGGAACCAGACCACTCTGACTCCAAAGCCAGTAACTGAAAAGAAGTAAGGACAGATTAGCAGTGGGAGCTGCTCTGACGCTACGCCCGCTCACCCATCTTTATCACTGAAGAGCTCACCCTGCGCTGTTAGGCATTGTTCTAAGCACTTTCGTATTATTGACTCACTCTATCCTCCCCCAATCCCCATGAGACAGATATTGTTAATACTTCTATTTTAACCATGAGGAAACCGCACAGAGAGGTTAACTGACTTGCCTGGGATCATTCTAGGCAGACTTTCTCCAAAACATAGATAAAGCATTGCCACTCTCCTGGCTCTGAAGACAACACATGGACTTGTAGGGCAGAGCCTCCAAAGTGAGGCGCTAGTACCCTGGGGAGAATTCCACCTGGTCCACTGGGGAAGTGGGAAATGTGACCCTTTTATTCACCTTTTATTCTTTTATTTTTGGCTGTGCCATGAAGCATGTTGGGATGTTAGTTCCTTGACCAGGGGTTGAAACTGTGCCCCTTGCATCTCTACCTTGAAAGGTAGAGTCCTAATCACTGGACTGCCAGGGAAGTCTTGACTCATCTTTATTCTTTTTTTAAATTCACACAGGGAACTATATTCAATATCCTGTGATAAACCATAATGGAAAAGAATACGAAAGGGAATATAGAGATGTATAACTGAGTCAATGTGCTGGGGAGCAGAAATTAAACACAATGTTGCAGATCAACCATAGTTTAATTAAAAAAAATTTTAATGAGTGATATTAAACTTTGCCAGTATGTATTACACAGCTTGGTCCTGTCATCCTTTCTCAGTTGAGGATCAGTGTGTATATGTATTAGTAAAACTTGTCTGTGTTCAGTCATGTCAGGCTCTTTGAGACCCCATGGACTGTAGCCCACCAGNAGGGATTGGGGGCAGGAGGAGAAGGGGACGACAGAGGATGAGATGGCTGGATGGCATCACTGACTCCATGGACGTGAGTCTGAGTGAACTCTGGGAGTTGGTGATGGACAGGGAGGCCTGGCGTGCTGCGATTCACGGGGTCGCAAAGAGTCGGACACAACTGAGTGACTGAACTGAACTGAGAATTCCATGTGAGTTCATTATAATATGAATAATAGGTTGAGTTTTGAGTTTAAAAGGTTTTATTTTCTGAGAATTTGAAAATAAAATCATACCATCCATGATAGTAGGCTTTCAATTGATGCAGGAAATTCAATTTAATGAGCATTTAAGTCTAAATCATGACATTAATGATGTATGGTATCTCAATGTGTAAAAAGTATGATCCTAATTTCAAGGACTTCATAATTTTCGAAATATGTAATTAGAGATACCTAACTCAAATTATAATGAACAGCAGCAACAGAAATTTCCAGTTTGAAAAACCTCACAATCACTTGACTCATAATTATCTATGATATGGCCCGTATTCAAAAACTTGTTCTAAGCCCTTCTTTGAGTTACATGTGAACAACATAGGCATAGAGATTTATTTAATTTACTATAAGTCATGAACTCAGAAATATTTTTTTTTCCTTTTCCATGTTGAATGTGTTTCTTCCTATCTTGTTTAATATCCCCATTTAAAGTCCCTAGTAACAGTCTTCTTAAACATGTAGATATTTAAAGAATTAATATATTTCCCAATACTACTACATAGTGACCATCTGGAAAGTCACTATGCTTTACTTTTTGTGTGTGAGATTGGAGGGGGAATCAATTATTAGAAGTAACATTATTTTAAATTAACTTTTTAATTATTTTAGCTTGAAGCAGTGGTTTTACAATGTGACCCACACACAGTGACTGAGACACTTTCAGGAGGTCTAGGAGGTCAAAACTATATGTATACTGTGTTAAGATGCCATTTGCCTTTCACTGTGTTGACTTTGCACTGATGTCATCAATAAAAGTGACAGGAACACTCCTTGGGTGTAAAATTTAAGGGAACACCAAAACACTCATGAATCCATACAGGTAATATTTTAGTGTAATATTTAAAAATTTTAAATTTATACAGAAATATGTGATAAAAAACAAAAATTTAAATATATACCAATGCAATATTGGGGTCTTAGGAAAAGAGTTTCAACATTTCATTATTATAAAACTATATTAATATTCTGGAAAAAAACTATTAAATGTAATAACACAAATATGTGTGAGCTATGGTCAGTCATGTCCAATTCTTCAGAACCTCATGGACAGTAGCCTGCCAGGCTCCTCTGCCCACGGGAGTTTCCAGGCAAGAATAGTGAAGTGGATTGCCATTTCTTACTCCAGGGGATCTTCCCAACCGAGAGATGGAATCTGTGTCTCCTGAATTGGCAGGCAGATTTTTTTTTTTTACCACTGCACCATCTGGAAAGCCTCCAAACATATAGAAACACATATAAACATATGTGTTAAAATGTTAAAAATATGTAAAATTCATAAACACAAACAAACTTTTTTCATTTTGCCTTGGGCTTCAAAATGGTTTTTTTCAGGCACTAGTGATTAAATTGCTGGGAGTCTTAACCTGAATTCACGTAGTAGCACACAACTGTATTAGCAGAATTGTATATTTTTCACCATCAGGTACTTGTAGAAAAACTATCAAAAAATGAGTATCTTCAATAAGGCAGATTAAATCTTTATTCTGGAATACACAGGCTTTTAGTATTGTGCATGACAAATTGGGAGGTATGATTAATGCATTGCATATCAAATTATTACTGTTGTATCCAAGAAGAAAAAACAAAACTTGTGTGATTATTTGAGTTATAGGCTAAACTAGCTGCTTTTATTATTAAACACCATTGTTTCCTCAAAACAGTTGCTAGCCAATAAACCAGAATGATTCAGAGTTGGGTATTTAGCAAATATTTCTCGAAGATTAAATGAAATGGGTCGGTCATGTGAAGGGGCAAAAATGACATGATTTATTCTCAATGATACTATTTGATCCTCCGAAACATATTAGAATACCTGGAACGCTTCTATGTGCCACTGTTTTGGAATAAATTCCATCACAATTTGGAAAGGCTGTATAACTCAACGATCCAATATTTTTTGAAGAACAAAGGCACAATGTTAGATTAAATATATATTCAAAGTGTAAGGTAAGCCAATGAATTCTAATATAACAGGACGTGGAAAGTTCATTCATATATTTTCAGATACCATACTGTAGCTAGTCTTTAAAAAAAATACTACTTGGACAATTTGGGTTCACTATCAAAGCAGAATTTCTAGGATTATCTGGAAAGGTTTTTAAGCGCTTCCTTTTCAAGTCATTTATCTATTTGAGTCTTTATTTTTACCTTCAATTAAAAAAAACCAAAATATTCCAATAAATGCAATGCAGAAATAAATAGGATAATTAAAAGCCATGCTATCTTTTCTTTTAAATTATTTTAAAATATGGTTAATTTTCATAAAACATGTAACCCATTTATGTTGATATGTAACATCATATTATTATTATTGTATGTAAATAAATCAAATAAACTTAAAAAAATTCTTAGTTGTATTTTTCAAGTCAAATTAAATCTTATATCTAACCATGCAGGACAGACTTGCACAGCAAGAGAACTGCGGCTGTGAGAAATTCATGTGAACAAGTAGAATAAAGTTTACAAATATGATGTTATAATATATTAAGAAATTTGGCTTAAGTCTCACATGAAAAATGAAATACTCATACGTTTTACAAATGGAATTCTCTTGGCCACTCAAGACATTAAAAGGGAGAAACTGATGACAGGGATATAAGTAAATACCTGCAAGAATCTAGGTGAACTATGACTGGCGCCTGGACTAAGTCGGTATAAGCCAGGAAAAAAGAAGTATTATACATAAGGGATACTTATAAGATAAATTCTTTTGGAATGGTTTAACACAAAATTGTGTATAGTTGATGAAGAAGAAAGGGGTTTGGTGATGAGCTCGATCAGCTGGGCAGGTGATGAGAATATTACCTGAAATGTAAAAAGATGTGGTCCAGTTGGGGTAGCTAAATAAAGTAAGCTTATGAATATGCTGAACTTGAACCGACTGTGGGATAATCAGAAAAACAAAGCAGGCAAACATATGTGTACATCTGATATTCCAAGGGGAGATCTGGATTTGCAGGCAAGTAATTCAAACTTACCCATTGTAAGTTTGTAAATTTGGATATATTACTTATCTCCTTAATTATGAAATGGTGGTAATTATAAATTACTGAGACGTTATCTGACTATAACGAAATGAAAATGTTAGTAGCTCAGTCATGTCCAACTCTTTGTGACCCCATAGACTGTAGCCTACCAGGCCCCTCTGTCCATGGAATTTTCCAGGCAAAAATACTGGAGTGGGCTGTCTCATTCCCTTCTCCAGGGAGTCTTCCCAACTCAGGGATTGAACCCAGGTCTCCCACATTGTAGGCAGATTCATCTGAACCACCAGGGAAGCCCTTATAATGAAATCAGTTCAGTTCAGTTGCTCAGTGGTGTCTGACTCCTTGTGACCTCATGGACTGCAGTACGCCAGGCTTCCTTATCCATCACCAACTCTCAGAGCTTATTCAAACTCATGTCCACTGAGTCAGTGATGTCATCCAACCATCTCATCCTCTGTTGTCCCCTTTTCCTCCTGCATTCAATCATTCCAGCATGAGGGTCTTTTCAAATGAATCTGTTCTTTGCATCAGGTGGCCAAAGTATTGGAGTTTCAGCTTCCACATCAGTCCTTTCAATGAACACCCAGGACTGATCTCCTTTAGGATGGACTGATTGGATATCTTTGCAGTCCAAGGGACTCTCAAGAGTCTTCTCCAACACCACAGTTCAAAAGCATCAATTATTTGGTGCTCAGCTTTCTTTATAGTCCAACTCTCATATCTATACATGACTACCAGAAAAACCAAAGCTTTGACTAGACGGACCTTTGTTGGCAAAGTAATGTCTCTGCTTTTTAATATTTGTCTGGGTTGGGTCATAACTTTTCTAAGGAGCAAATGTCTTTTAATTTCATGTCTGCAGTGGCCATAAATTACCTAACAGAGTGCCTGGCAGGTAGTTAATAAATGTTAACTGTCCCCTCCCTCTTTTTTTGGACAAGTATTTGGCTCAGTGGTAAGAAAACTGCCTACCAGTTCAGGAGACATGGGTTTGATCCCTAGATTGGGAAGATCACCTGGAGAAGGAAATGGCAACCGATTCCAGTATTCTTTGTTGTGCTGTTCAGTCACTAAGTCGTGTTCAAATCTTTGCAACTCCCAGGACTGCACCATGCCAGGCTTCCTTGTTCTTCCCTGGGAAATGCCATGGACACAGGAGCATGGTGGGCTAGTGTCCATAGGGTCACTAAAGAGTGGAACACAACTTAGCCACTAAGCAGCAACATCAATTAGAAGTCATTAGGATTAAGTACAGTTGCAGGCATGGAAATGATTAAGATCACCAAGGGAAAATTTATAGATTAACAAAAGCACTGAGGTCAGAACTCCAAACATTAACAATGTAAATGCTCTTTACAAAGAAAAACAGTAATTGCTCTCACTCTAAAACGCCAGAACTGATTTTCACATAGTCCAAAGGGCATATACTAGAATAGTTTACTGTACGAGATAAACTTTCACAAGGCAATCTGATTCACTTCTTATTAAAGGAAAAAAAAAAGCTTTTTTTAACTGAGCCTATATAAATTTTGCTATGCAAAGTTGTATATGATCTTTAAAAAAAAATAACAAAACTTTTTTTTCTCTCCATGAGTTTTCCTTGCTTTTTTATTTTAAACCTTATTTCCTCTTTTGCGTCAGTACTGAAGACACATAGACTTCACCTATAGTTGGTATAAACAATTCTGAGAAGGCTGTTAGTGTATATTCTCTACACCAAATCTCTGAGTACCTTGGCAAAACACAGATTTCTAATCCCTGCTTCAAATCAACTGAATTTGTTATAAGTTTTTAACACGATTCTTTTGTTGAATGAAGTTCTAACACCACTGCTCCAGATAGTCACTGTTGTGTTTTTACCCACAGAGATCCTGTTATCCTATTTTCATTTTAATACTTCGTGAGTAGGCTGAGTATAAATTTGAACCACTAGCTTATACGCTCTTCTTTTATGACTTCTACCATGTTTTAAAACTTATTTCAGTTTATATGACTTTTGCCTTCCTCTTTAAGATATCATCCTAATTTAACATATTTTATTCATTCTCTTAAGCCAGAAAACAGCATATGAGATGTATATATACATGTACGTGGTTTATTAGAGAGTGCTCTCAGGAATTATTCCTATATGTAAAGGAGAAAACAGACTTGAGTAGAGGGAGATATTGAAATGCAAAAAAAAAAAGACCTTGGTCCCTCCCACGAGACACAAAGGAATTAGGAGGAACTTACATTGTTCCAAACTGAAGCAATGAGACAAGTCATTAGTACCACCACATCAATAGGCACTGGATTTGAGAAACTCCCAAAATGGGTATAACCTTGAGTGAGGTAGCCTTTATCAGCAAAGGCCAGCTTCTACTGAGTGAGTATGCTGTGAATTATCAAAAGGAAGACTTCCCCATTGACTTGGTGGTAAAGAAATTGCCTCCAATGCAGGAGATATGGGTTTGACCCCTGGTTTAGAAAGGTCCCCTGGAGAANATTTTCACATAGTCCAAAGGGCATATACTAGAATAGTTTACTGTACGAGATAAACTTTCACAAGGCAATCTGATTCACTTCTTATTAAAGGAAAAAAAAAAGCTTTTTTTAACTGAGCCTATATAAATTTTGCTATGCAAAGTTGTATATGATCTTTAAAAAAAAATAACAAAACTTTTTTTTCTCTCCATGAGTTTTCCTTGCTTTTTTATTTTAAACCTTATTTCCTCTTTTGCGTCAGTACTGAAGACACATAGACTTCACCTATAGTTGGTATAAACAATTCTGAGAAGGCTGTTAGTGTATATTCTCTACACCAAATCTCTGAGTACCTTGGCAAAACACAGATTTCTAATCCCTGCTTCAAATCAACTGAATTTGTTATAAGTTTTTAACACGATTCTTTTGTTGAATGAAGTTCTAACACCACTGCTCCAGATAGTCACTGTTGTGTTTTTACCCACAGAGATCCTGTTATCCTATTTTCATTTTAATACTTCGTGAGTAGGCTGAGTATAAATTTGAACCACTAGCTTATACGCTCTTCTTTTATGACTTCTACCATGTTTTAAAACTTATTTCAGTTTATATGACTTTTGCCTTCCTCTTTAAGATATCATCCTAATTTAACATATTTTATTCATTCTCTTAAGCCAGAAAACAGCATATGAGATGTATATATACATGTACGTGGTTTATTAGAGAGTGCTCTCAGGAATTATTCCTATATGTAAAGGAGAAAACAGACTTGAGTAGAGGGAGATATTGAAATGCAAAAAAAAAAAGACCTTGGTCCCTCCCACGAGACACAAAGGAATTAGGAGGAACTTACATTGTTCCAAACTGAAGCAATGAGACAAGTCATTAGTACCACCACATCAATAGGCACTGGATTTGAGAAACTCCCAAAATGGGTATAACCTTGAGTGAGGTAGCCTTTATCAGCAAAGGCCAGCTTCTACTGAGTGAGTATGCTGTGAATTATCAAAAGGAAGACTTCCCCATTGACTTGGTGGTAAAGAAATTGCCTCCAATGCAGGAGATATGGGTTTGACCCCTGGTTTAGAAAGGTCCCCTGGAGAAGGAAATGACAACCCACTCCAGTATTCTTGCCTGAGAAATCCCATGGACAGAGAAGCCTGGTGGCTACAGTCCATGGGCTCACAAAAGAGCTGGACACAGCTTAGTGACTAAAATCAACAGAAACCCTAGCAGTAGCTAAAAATGAGTGTCTCCATCCTAAATATAGGATCTGAATGAAGAAGTATGGAATCCACTACAGAATTAACAGATAGAAGTTGATTTCTGTACTGTTTCCCTTTAAAGACACATTCATTCACTTCTTATGAAAGTATTGCCCAAGAACAGAAAAAGTAGGAGAAGGGAAGAGTTTAGAGAGTAAGGAAATATTAGAGAAAATAAAGACTACAGAGGAAAAAGGCTCACAACCATAAAATAGAGTTTTAGATTTTTCCTTTATCCATCTTTTGTCAATTAAAATGTTTAATATTCTTAAGCATTTGTAATTTCTGTTTAAAAACTGGTTAATCAAAGACATTGCAAATGATAATGTTGAAGAAGTGTGCAATTTCCTTGGTTCTGTTTCGTCACATCAAAGATTTGAAACTGTGGACCATTGTTAAAGCTCTGTTACAATTCAGTTTTATTAGGAAAAACAAAGAATAGTACACCCTCGAGGCGTGAGAGCAGGGTGACCCCAGAGAGGCCTCAATCCTTCTAGGCTTCCTCCTCTTATACATTTGTCTCCTCCCCCCTGAGCCTGCCATATGCAAATTGAGCTAGCTAAGAAGGCAGACTGTTTTTTTCAGCTGAAGTTCTCACTCCGGTCCGTGGATTTCATTTTGTTCCATTTTCGTGGGTTTTTTCCTTTCTTTGTCTTTTAGCCACAACCATTTTGGATTCCTCTTTCCTATTCTAGCTACCTAACACTCCACCTTCAAGAGATGGGAGGCCCAATTCTTTGGGAATAGNATTGAGCCTTTGGGATGCAGACCCAGACTTCCAGACTTTAATTAGGACTTGAGTCCCTGGAGCATATAGTGATTGCTCTTTAGAATCTTTAGGGTCCTGGTTGACACCCTAGGAAAGTATAACTTGTTGACATTGCCCAGCGGCCATGGTATAAGACCAGAGGGTCTGAGCCTCTGAATCTAAAAAGAGGTAATTAACATAGACAAAGGTCTCCCATATAGCATCTCATAAGGACAAAGGCTTATGATGCTAACTTGTTCCTTAGAGNAATTGCGCCTTTGGGACGCAGACCCAGACTTCCAGACTTTAATTAGGACTTGAGTCCCTGGAGCATATAGTCATTGTTCTTTAGAATCTTTAGGGTCCTGGTTGACACCCCAGAAGAGTATAACTTGTTGAAATTGCCCAGCGGCCATGGTATAAGACCCGAGGGTCTGAGCCTCTGAATCTAAAAAGAGGTAATTAACATAGACAAAAGTTCTCCCATATAGCATCTCATAAGGACAAAGGCTTATGATGCTAACTTGTTCCTTAGAAGCAATATGAGTGTGGAGGAGAGTTATTGGTAAAGTCTCTTTCCATTCCAGGGAGGTCTCCTGGGTTATCTTTTTTATCACTGATTTTAAGAATTTGTTGGCTCCTTCTACTTTTCCTGAAAACTGAGGCCTCCAAGCACAAAGGACATAATAAGTAATGCCCAATGCTTTAGAGAACACTTGGGTGACCTTAGAAGTAAGTGATGCCCCATTGTCATTTTGTAATGCCCTGGGCAGACTAAATCTTGGAATGATTTCATGGAGCTGTTTTTTTTTTTTTTTTTGTTACCACCTCCTCAGCCTTCCCAGTCCAGGTGGGAAAGCCTTCACTCCATCCTGTGAATGTATCTATCATCACTAGTAGGTATTTATACCCTTGAGGAACTGACATCTGAGTGAAGTCCATCTTCCAGTCCTCTCCTGGTTAGGACCCACTCCATGGGATGGGCTGTGCCAGCTGGAATTGCCTTTCTTGGAGGTTNTCCCATTGTCATTTTGTAATGCCCTGGGCAGACTAAATCTTGGAATGATTTCATGGAGCTGTTTTTTTTTTCTTTTTTTTTGTTACCACCTCCTCAGCCTTCCCAGTCCAGGCGGGAAAGCCTCCACTCCATCCTGTGAATGTATCTATCCTGACTAGTAGGTATTTATACCCTTGAGGAACTGGCATCTGGGTGAAGTCCATGTGCCAGTCGTCTCCTGGTTAGGACCCACTCCATGGGATGGGCTGCGCCAGCTGGAATTGCCTTTCTTGGAGGTTGTTAAATTGGCAAGTGGACAAGAGGAGACCATCTGCCTTTTAGTCCTTTGGAGGCCTGTTCCTCTGAAGGACCTTTCTAATAATCTTTGGAGGATTGCTGCTGCTGCTGCTAAGTCACTTCAGCTGTGTCCAACTCTGCGTGACCCCATAGATGGCAGCCCACCAGGCTCCTCTGTCCCTGGGATCTCCAGACAAGAATGCTGGAGTGGGTTGCTGTTTTCTTCTCCATCTTTGGAGGGCCTTCTACCCTTAATGTGTGGTGGCATATAAGGAGTTAACCAACCTCCACTGGAGGTTCACAGGCAGAAAAAGGAGTCCCTCCTTTTGGAATCACCTCATACGATCATCTTGAAAGCCCTAACTCTTAGCTTTAAGAGTCTCACCTTCAGTATATGAAGGGGTTTCTGGCAAATTCATCTGTGGAACTAAGGTAGCAACCCCTATGAGGTCACTGTTTTGTAACGCTCTCTTAGCTGCATGCTCAGCTGCTTGGTTCCCTCATGCCACTTCCGTGCTCCCTTTTTGGTGTCCTTTACAGTGGGGACTGAAACCTCAATGGGCAGATGGACTGCCTCCAAGAGCCTAAGGATTTTGTCACCGTATTTGACTGGGGACTCTCGGGTGGTCAAGTGGCCTCTTTCTTTCCAAATAGCAGCACGTGCATGTAGCACCAGAAAGGCATGCTTGGAGTTGGTATAAATGGCTATTCTTTTCCCCTTTCCCAGCTCTAGAGCTTGAGTCAGGGATACGAGCTCAGCCAATTGGGCTGAAGTACCTGGTGGCAAAGGCTTAGTTTCTATGTTCTCAAAACTGGAGACTACTGCATATCCAGCTCTTCTTTTTCTATCCAAGCCAAAGCTGCTTCCATCAGTGTGCTAAATTTCCCCAGGGTTGGTCAGAGGAACTTCTGTCAATCCCTCTCATGGTTTTGCACAGTGGTTCAAAGATTCAAGGCAAGAGTGAAAGGGGAGAGAGCCCTCGGGGGTAGGCAGGAGGGTAACTGGGTTAAGAACCTCACAAGGAGATCCAGTCAGACCTGGATTTTCCATCAGCACTACTTGATATCTGAGGATCTTTTGATCAGATATCCATGAATGGCCTCTCCATTTTACTGTTTCACTTGGTGGCTGGTAAAAAATGGTTAGTTTGCCCCCAAGAGAGAGTTTTAAAACATCTTCTATTGGGACTGAAAAAGCTGCAAGATTTCAAAAGCAGGGAAAGATCTGTTCCCAACAAGGCAGTAGGACACTCAGGGACCACCAGAAACTGGTGGGAAAATATTTTCCATCCCAACAACAAAGGAGTACTTGGGTGAGTCTTTTTGTAATTGTTTTTTCTGTAGCACCCAAAATGGCACAGGTTTGGAAGGTGAAGACTCCAGAGTAGGAGGTCAGGACAGAGTAGGTAGCCCCTGTGTCAACCAAGAAATTCTCAGAGCTACCTGCCACATCCAGTTTCACCCTTGGCTCCAGCCAATGGACATTCAGGGCCGATCTCCTTCAGAATGGACTGGTTCGAGCTTCTTGCAGTCCAAGGGACTCTCAAGAGTCTTCTCCAAACACCACAGTTCAAAAGCATCAATTCTTTGGCACTCAGCTTTCTTTAGTGACCAAATTTCACATCCATACATAACTATTGGAAAAACCATGCTTTGACCAGATGGACCTTTGTTGGCAAAGTAATGTATCTGCTTTTTAATACACTATCTAGGTTGGTCATAACTTTTCTTCCAAGGAGTAAGTGTCTTTTAATGTCATGGCTTCAGTCACCATCTGCAGTGATTTTGGAGCCCCCAAAAATAGTCTCTCACTTCTTCCATTGTTTCCCCATCTGTTTGCCATGAAGTGATGGGACCAGTTGCCACAATCTTATTTTTCTGAATGTTGAATTTTAAGCCAGCTTTTTCACTCTCCTCTTTCACTTTCATCAAAATTCTCTTTAGTTCTTCTTTGCTTTCTGCCATAAGGGTGGTGTCATCTGCATATTGCTTTTTCTCCTAGAAATCTTGATTCCAGCTTGCGCTTCATCCAGCCTGGCATTTAACATTATGTACCCTGCATATAAGTTAAATAAGCAGGATGACAATATACAGCCTTGAAGTACTCCTTTCTCGATTTGGAACCAGTCTACTGTTCCATGTCCAGTTCTAATTGTTGCTTTTTGACCTGCATACAGATTTCTCAGAAGGCAGGTAAGGTGGTCTGGTATTCCCATCACTTTAAGAATTTTCCACAGTTTGTTGTGATCCACACAGTCAAAGGCTTTGGCATAGTCAGTAAAGCAGAAGTTGATGTTTTTGCTTTTTTGATGATCCAATGGATGTTGGCAATTTAATTTCTAGTTTTTTGCATCAGGTTGGCAAAGTATTGGAGTTTCAGCTTCAGCGTCAGTCCTTCCAAAGAACATTCAGGACTGATTTGCTTTAGGATTGATTGGTTTGATCTCCTTGCACCTAAAGGGACTCCTAAAAGTCTTCTCCAACACTGCAGTGCTCAGTTTTTCAGTGCTCAACTTTCTTTATATTCCAACCTTCACATCCATACATGACTACTGGAAGAACCATAGCTTTAACTAGATGTATTTTTGTTGGCAAAGTAATGTATCTCTTTTTAATATGCTGTCTAAGTTTGTTTAGAGGAACCAGAGTTCAAATTGATCCAAGCCACTATGCAAAGACCAAGGAGTGTGTGATTCCCCAGTTGTTGGAGTATTCCTCCCACTCATTGCTGCTGCTGCTGCTAAGTCACTTCTGTCTTGTCCCAACTCTGTGTGACCCCATAGATGGCAGCCCACCAGGCTCCCCCATCCCTGGGATTCTCCAGGCAAGAACACTGAAGTGGGTTGCCATTTCCTTCTTCATTGCATGAAAGTGAGAAGCAAAAGGGAAATCGTATCCAACTCTTAGCGACCCCATGGACTGCAGCCTACCAGGCTCCTCCATCCATAGGATTTTCCCACTCATTAGCATATGAAATCACCCTGCCCCAAGGAAACTAACCACAGCGCATTCCATGGCCACTCCACTCGCCCTCTGTGATGGGCCACACTTGACATGTGCTTCTCTCTGAATCCAAACAAATCTACAATCTACCTCTTACCTATTGCTCTCTCACTGATTTTCTTTTTTTTTTTTTTTTTTGCAATGAAACATCAAGAACCTGAGCTTCATTAGGTCCTGAAACCAGGCGCCATGGGCTTTGTCCAGCTTGAACCCCTGCCAGACATGACTGAGTGACTAAGCACAGCACAGAGTCCCTGCCACATGGGTTTGAGTCTCAATCAGGTAAACAGTTTCAAACACAGCTTTCAGAAATGGAAAGATGATGGCCTGCCCAGTACTTTGTAAACAGTGGCACAGATGGAGAGAGGAGCTGAAGGGCGGAAGGGAAAAGCAGTGAGAAAATCATGCTGAGGATCCGCTTTCATAATTTCCCAGAAAAACCGCTAAACGCCTGACCTGTGCCCNACAGTTTCAAACACAGCTTTCAGAAATGGAAAGATGATGGCCTGCCCAGTAAACAGTGGCACAGATGGAGAGAGAAGCTGAAGGGTGGAAGGGAAAAGCAGTGAGAAAATCATGCTGAGGATCCACTTTCATAATTTCCCAGAAAAACCGCTAAACACCTGACCTGTGCCCACAGCTTTCATTGGCCTGATCTTTGGCACAAAGGAGATTAAGGACAGCAGAACCCTCACCCACTTGCTGCTACTAAGGCGCAGCAGATAGTGGAGCCTTCAGGACACACGGGGGAGTAGCCCCTGCCAGAGTTCCTCAGTTTCACCCCTGCTGTTCACAGGGGGTTTGAGGAAACAAGAAACAAGAGATTGTAAAGGAATTAAGATTTTGTTAGCTGTATGTCCTTCCAGCCATAGGGGCGAGGACCTCCTACCTTAACCCAAGGTCTCCTCGAATCTGAGACAGCTGCGTGAGCTTTCTGCTGAGTTCGTTTTCTGTTGCCCTGGTTTCCAGCACGCTGGTCTTCTTGTCACTTCCACCGCGCTGGGTTTCCTTCACCTTCAGTGTCCACCATGTGAACTTTCACCGAGTCGTGCTTCTGCTGTGCTTGGTCTCCGCCTTGCAGGGGCAGAGTTTAGATTGTTTCGGCCAGGTTACATCCAGGGCCCGGCACCAGATATGTCCAGGGAGTGTGTAATTTCCTCAGTTCTGTCTTGGCACAGGAAAGATTTGAAATGGCAGAGCAGTGTTACAGCTCGGTTACAGCTCAGTTTTATTAGGAAAAATAAAGCATAGTACACCCTCGAGGAGTGAGGGCGGGCTGATCCCAAAGGAGAGGCCTTAATTCTTCTGGGNTCGGCCAGGTTACATCCAGGGCCCGGCACCAGATATGTCCAGGGAGTGTGTAATTTCCTCAGTTCTGTCTTGGCACAGGAAAGATTTGAAATGGCAGAGCAGTGTTACAGCTCAGTTACAGCTCAGTTTTATTAGGAAAAATAAAGCATAGTACACCCTCAAGGAGTGAGGGCGGGCTGATCCCAAAGGAGAGGCCTTAATTCTTCTGGGTTTCTTCCTTTTACACATTTGTCTCCTCCCCACTGAGCCTGCCCTATGCAAATTGGGCTAACCAAGAAGGCGGATCATTTGTTTCAGCTGATCTCACTCTGGTCCACGGATTTCCTTTTGCAGGATTTTTCCTTTCTTTGTCTTTTAACCACTGCCTTTTGGGACTCCTTTTCCTATTCTAGCTACCTAACAACAACATTTCAGTGATAAGATGTGTTTCAAAATCTAGTTTTAGTCAATATGATTATTTTGAAAGTAATGTTTACAAGTGAGCAAGGTGTTAGTTGCTCCCAAATAGAGAGAACGTTTTCTCATAAGTATTATGTTTCATTTTTCTTGCTTTTTAAGATTTAATGTGTTTGCTTCATTTAAGCATTGGTGACTAAATTTAAGTGAGATTTGTATATATAGCTATATTCATTAGTATTTTCATTCATTTAATAATAAATCAGAAAACATGTTGTAACTACAATAAGTAAAGTTCTGTGTTGGGTTCAGCAGATACAGTATTGCAATAAGCTGACACAGGCCACAAATCCCTGCTTCAATTGCAGTGATTCCCAACCTATCACAGCCAAAATGAATTGTCAGAGAAATGAAATAGAACTACAAGGCCAAAGTCTTTATTATTACCTCAATCAAATATAAGATTATTCTGACAAATTGCTAAAAAGAGTTTCTAAATACTTATTTTCAATTTATATACCTATTTCATCTTGTAGACATTTAGAATGACTGTTCTAGAAAAGTGAAAGTGAAAGGCACTCCATTGTGTCTGACTCTTTGCAACCCCATGGACTATACAGTCCATGGACTATACTATTCTCCAGGCCAGAATACTGGAGTGGGTAGCCTTTCCCTTCTCCAGGAGATCTTCCTAACCCAGAGATTGAACCTAGATCTCCTGCATTACAGGCAAATTCTTTATCAGCTGAGCCACAAAGGATGCCTAAGAATACTGGTGTGGTTAGCCTATCCCTTCTCCAGCTGATCTTCCTGACCCAGGAATTGAATCAGGGTCTCCTGCATTGCAAGCAGATTCCTTACCAACTGAGCTATCAGGGAAGCAACAGGCCTTGTCTGAGCAGAGATGAGGATCCTGACCAATAAACTGCCAATTGCAATAGAATGCTTTCAGCGAACTGAATAGATACCACCCAATCCAGACATTTGGATGAAAGGAAGTCTGCCCTGAAGAACTGGTAGTGGGTAGGAATGCTAAAGTTTACAGGGGATTCCAGAGAAGAGATGAGTTGTTTGGTAGGTGGGGGAGGTGGTGTTTTCTTAGTAGAGGAAAATATTTGTGCAAAATCAAGAAGATAAATAAAAGATCAAATTAATAAAGAAGCTTACTAGCTCTGTTTTGAAGTTTGAATTTGCCATTAGGTCAAAAGAGAACTTTAAAGACGGTGTGTCACAATATATAGGTATTTGCTGGAACTATTTGGTGTAGTACGTAGCATTTCTAGGAAATACCATGTTTCTATTTTGATCAACAAGATGGTTGATGATACTAGTGGCTGGAACAGAAAATTCAAAAACAACCCATTCATGGAAGGAAGATGATCAGTTTTGTCTTGGACAGGTTGAGTTAGGATCACCTTTGATATATTCAAGTTGAGCTGCATAAAATTTTGTTTAATGTATATACTTACAGCTTTGAATGTATTTAGTCTAGAGTTACAATTACGTTTTGTCAGTTTAAACTTGCTGATGGGGTAGATAAGACAGCAAGGGAGAGTATATACAGTTGTTGACTAAAAAAGATGTACAACTTGAGAGTTGCGAGCTAAGTTTTATTTGGGGCAAAATGAGGACTGGAACCCTGGAGGCATCATCTCAGATAGCTCTGAGAGACTGCTCCAAAGAGCAGTGGGGGAAGGTCGCTATATACGGTTTTGCTGAAGGGGCAGTTCAACACCATGAAGTACACATTATGCTAAAGGTTTTTGTTAGTTATGAGGGTCTGATGTCACCATGAAGGGATTCAGTGCTTCTCCAGATGTGAGGAGATGCAAGGACTGAGATCCTAAAATCTGCTCCTAAGAAGATCCAGCTATCTAAAGACCAGATTCCTTGGAGCACAGAGTGCCTCCCTCCACCCTGAACTCCCTCAGGGGCTGTTGAAAGTCAAGAGCTGTAGCAGAATGGGGTTCAATCTCTGAAGAGGCAGATGGTAAATGTCTTTGTTGTTGAGTCATTGGCGATGCTCTTGGTGGGTACCAATTTGTAGTTGACACAGTAAAGTGAGGAAAGGGACAAACATTGGTCAAAGACCATTGAAGGTATTAGTCCTTTTTACCTGAAAGAAACGCAGTCAGTAACTGCACACTCTGCACAGCAAAAAATCATTACAATTCTGATAAATTAACTCCAAACGCATATTCTAGTAGGACTGGCCTTATTTTCTTCCGGTAGTAGTACATTTGAAATAGCAATTTAATTTAATGGAAAATCTATGAATGTATTTATTAAACTTTTTTTTTTTCCTCTCTCAGAACCAGGGGTATGAAGAGTAAAACACACTTTTTTGCAGAATTCACATAAATCAAAAAAAAAAAAAATCTGGTTAAAAAATGGGCAAAATAATTGAATAGATGTTTTTACAGAGAAAAAAATANAAACTTTTTTTTTTTTTTTCCTCTCTCAGAACCAGGGGTATGAAGAGTAAAACACACTTTTTTGCAGAACTCACATAAATCAATAGGGAAAAAATCTGGTTAAAAAATGGGCAAAATAACTGAATAGATGTTTTTACAGAGAAAAAAATACGAGTGGCCAACAGGTACATGAAAAAGGTACTCAGTATTACTAATCATTTGAGACATGCAGATCAAAATGAGATATCACCTCACACTTGTTAGAATGGCCATTAACAAAGACACAAGGTAACAAGTGCTGTGAGAATACGCGGAAAAGGGAACCTCGTGCTTTGCTGGTGGTAATGTAAGTGGATGAGGCCACTGGCCACTGCGGGAAACACTAAGAAGGTTCTTCAAGAACTAAAATCAGGCCTGACATATGATCAGAGATTTCACTTCTGGCTGTATAGCCGAAGGAAAAGAGATCAGCTTCACGCGCAGACAATTGCATCTCGGGCTTGTTGCAGGATGAGTCCCAACAGTCAATGAGAACAAAAAACAAACAAATGGAAAAAACTTAAATGTCCACTGATGGATGAACCTTGTTAAAGTAGTGTGTGTGTGTGTGTGTGTGTGTGTGTGAAATGGAACATCAGTCAGTTATAAAACTGGAAACTCTGTCATTCTAAGATGGATGAATCTTGAAGGCATTATACTAAGTGAAATGTCAGACAGAAAGAAATAAATATAATATGATCTTATGTCTATGTGGAATTTAGAAAAGCCAAACTCATAGAAAGAAAGTAAATATATTGCTGCCAGGGGCTGTGCTGGGGAAATGAGATGTTGCCCAAAGGGTACAAACCTCTTGTTAAAGGATTAGTACGCTCTGAGGACCTCATGTGTGGCATGGTGCTTATTGTCGTTCACTTGAGAGCTTCTGAGAGAGTGGGTCTTAACTGTTCTCACTGTCCCTTCCCCTCCACACACATAAGGTGGCAACAGTGGGGTAATTAATGTTTTGTATAGAGTTACGGTGGTAGTCATTTCAAAATATATCATTTCAAACCATCACCTGTACACCTTAAGTTATATAATGTTGTATGTCCAGATATTTCAATAAACCTGGGGAAAAACACTTCTTGTCTTCCAGGGATTTCTTTTTTTTCTTTGCAAGGTATTTGTTTTATAGATAGGAAGATGTGTGCACTAGAACATAAAATAAATGTTAACTTTGAAAGAGATATAATGATAATATGTAGTTACTGGGGAGGCAGAGCAAGAGTGTGAATCAGAAGATCCAGTGTTTCTGGCTGTGTCCTGCCCCCCTGATCCAGTGTTCCTCCCTGTGTCCTGCTCCCCTGTACTTTATGGACTTGGAGAAGCTACCTAATGTCTTTGGGTTCTCGGTTTCTTGTATGTTAATGAAGAACATATAAGAACATGTTGGACTGTCTGCGATTTTTTTTAAGAAGAGCCGATAGGAGTAAAGTATATAGATTTTTAGATTCCACTTCAGAGCTACCAAAACCATGTGCAAGGCCCTGAGTNTCCAGTGTTCCTCGCTGTGGTCCTGCTCCCCTGTACTTTTATGGACTTGGAGAAGCTACCTAATGTCTTTGGGTTCTCTGTTTCTTGTATGTTAATGAAGAACATATAAGAACATGGTGGACTGTCTGCGATTTTTTTTAAGAAGGGCCAATAGGAGTAAAGTATATAGATTTTTAGATTCCACTTCAGAGCTACCAAAACCATGTGCAAGGCCCTGAGTTCTTGTCTTTTGAAGTAAAAGGCTGACTCAAGAGTTAATGTTTGGAAAGTGTGAAGACGTAGAAACAAAGAGTAACTGTTGGGATGGGCGAACTGGTGATCATTTAGACTACAAGTCTGCCACAGAGCGTAATCACGGAGCTCACAATTNGAGCTACCAAAACCATGTGCAAGGCCCTGAGTTCTTGTCTTTTGAAGTAAAAGGCTGACTCAAGAGTTAATGTTTGGAAAGTGTGAAGACGTAGAAACAAAGAGTAACTGTTGGGATGGGCGAACTGGTGATCATTTAGACTACAAGTCTGCCACAGAGCGTAATCACGGAGCTCACAATTACCTGAAAGATACAGATAAATGCCTGGCGCATGTTCTTAAGTTGTTTTTACAGGAAGCAGACCCCCATCTGCTGACAGCAATGACACAGACCCTCAACTGACTGGAACCCGAAGGCTGATGGTGCTGACTCTCAATTACCTCCCCAAAAACTAGTCAGAAGAATGTCCACAAACTGATTACACACTGCTCTTTGAACCCTTTCTGTAAGGCTCCTTACTCCCCACTCCAGGTTGGGACACACACTTCTGAGAGCATTAGCCCTCTATGGCTCCCTTTGCCTGAAAAAGCAATAAAGCTACTTCTTTCTACTTCACCCACAACTCCGTTTCTGAGATTGAACCTGCCATCAGTGTACAGAGGCTGAATTTCAGCAACTCTACTAAGCAGTCCTCATAATTGAGTCTATTTTTTTAATTTTTAGGCAGTGCCTACACAGCAAGCACTGAAGCAGTCCATTACTTGACCGTGATTTGGCAATATAAGAAGCAAGTGACCACTGACACCATATCTACTTAGCAGTCACTTCCACTATTCATAAATTAGAGAAAAAGTGCAACTTCCTGTAATTTGAAAGAGATTATATAATTATATAAAACCCACCCTGTGTTTTATAATTATACTTCCAAATTTTTATACTGCTCTCAAAAGATTATTACTTTTTAGTTAAATTTGCAATGAGTAATCTATATGGTTTATAAGGGCTGGAAATAAAGTATAACTAAAGCATTATTTTCTATTTTAATAATAAAGGGATATTTTGGTCAATTAACTTTTAATTACAAAATTTAATATATAGTCTCTATAAAATAAAATTTAGTTCCCTCTCTCCAAGGAAAAGTAGTCTCCTCTCATGGATATTCCTACAAAACTTTATACCTGCTCTTTTATCCATCCAAATTATTCAAACGTTATTGATGTATAGAAAATATATTATACTGACTATTCCCACTTTAGGAAGGAAACCACCATGAATATAAAGCTTTATCCAAGTTAAATGCTAACAATATATTTGAAAACATGCTATTTGTAGACCTACAGAGAAATAAATCTCAGTAAAATACTGTCTGGACAAAGCAGTATTCTAAGCACGTACTTTCAAGCATTTAATTTGCAACAGAAACACAGATTCATTCATTTTGTGAGAAATTATCTAATATGAAAAGAAATTATTATCATAGGATTCAACTTACATACTTATATTTCTTGGACTTGATGTAGACTTTTATCGAAATATTTAAGAACATGTGTATGTATGCATGGGCGTGAATAAGAAAGAGAAAAAGTGGAGCTTTGCATTTATATATCTGTCTGGCATTTGTGTGCTAAAATCTTGTTCATAGATCATATAAAACCACTAGAAATGCTTTTGAAATATCGACAATTTTATGAAAGATTAGCATCTCTTTATCATTGAGGAAACATGCTGGTATCTTTTTTATGAACTCTAAAACAAGGGCAGAATCAAACTCAATTTGTAGAAGATATCAACTTTCTAATGTGGCATGAGGTTTAAAACAAAAAGATTTTGGAAGAAGCAGAAGGATAGATACAGTATTTTACTATGGAAACTTTAGAGAGTTTTTTGAATTTTTTTTTTTTTTTTGCACACACTGGTAGAAAATACTTATAGTGCTATAGACAATAACGATTAATGATAATGAAAAATATCTTTAAACTTTTTATTTTATATTGGAGTATAATTAATTAACAATATTGTGTTAGTGTACACAAAGGTGTACAGCAAATGATTCAGATATACATTGACATGTATCTATTTATTTTCAATTTGTTTTCCCATTTGGATTGTTACATGATGTTGAGCCGAGTTCACTATGCTATACAGTAGGTCCTTAATGATGATCCATTTTAAATATAGCAGTGTGTCATGTCAATCCCAAACTCCCTAACTATCCCTCCAAACCCATTCTCCCCCTTAGTAATCCTGTTTGCTCTCTAAGATTGTGAGTCTGTTTCTATCTCGTAGATAAATTCATTTGTATCATTTTTTTTACTCCGCACATAAGTGATGTCATGACACTTTCCTTTCTCTGTCTGACTTACTTCACTCAGTATGACAGTCTCAAAGTCTATCCATGCTGTTGCAAATTGCATGATTTTATCCCTTTTAATGGCTGAGTAATATCAAATAATACTCAGTAATGCACATAGTAATCATATTGGCAAAAATTAAAGACAAAGAAAAACATATTAACTATATTAAAATATTAAGAGCAACATGGGAAAATGACAAATAACATGCAACGTTATGCCCATAAGGTTATCAGCTGATTTCTCAGCAGAAACACTGCAGACCAGAAAGGCGTGGCATGATATATATTTAAAGTGGTGAAAGTGAGATTGTTCCTTCCATTTCTCATTCTAATCTTTTGTTCTTAGTGTATAGAAATGTGACAGACTTTTGTGTGNAAAATGACAAATAACATGCAACGTTATGCCCATAAGGTTATCAGCTGATTTCTCAGCAGAAACACTGCAGACCAGAAAGGCGTGGCATGATATATATTTAAAGTGGTGAAAGTGAGATTGTTCCTTCCATTTCTCATTCTAATCTTTTGTTCTTAGTGTATAGAAATGTGACAGACTTTTGTGTGTTAATTTTGTAACTTACAATTTCACCTAATTCACTGATGAGCCCTAGTAGTTTTCTGGTAGCATCTTTATTATTTTCTATGTAAAATATCACATCATCTGCAAACACTGACAGTTTCACTTCTTTCTTCATTGGATGCCTTTTGTTTACTTACAATTGCTTCTTTAACTGCTGTATCTAGGACTCAAAAGTTCTGTTGAATAACAATGGTGAGTTCACCTCCTTACCTTGCTCCTGATCTTTCAGCTTTTCACTGTTGTGAATAATGTAGCTGTAGGCTTGTCATATGTGGCTTTTATTATGTCGAGATATGTTCTCTCTATGCCCATATTCTGGAGAGGTTTTATAAAAAATGGACATTGAATTATGTCAAAAGCTTTTCTGCATCTAATGAGATGAGTGATGCTTCTCCAGCTTTCCTTTGATTTCCATTTGCATGGGATATCCTGTTCCATTTTCTCAGTTTCAGTTTGTATGTGTCACTGGTTCTGAGTGGGTCTCATGCAGACAGCATGTATATGTGTGTGTATATATATATATATATATATATATGGATCTTGTTTTAGTATCCATTCAGTCAGTGTGTGTATTTTTTTTTTGGAGCATTTAATCCAGTTACATTTAAGGTAATTAGCAATATGCACGCTCTTGATGCCATTTTCTTAGTCATTTTGGGTTTGCTTTTTAGATCTTTTGCTTCCTTCCCTCTTCTCTTCTCTTTTGGTTTTGGTGACTATTTTTAGTGTTGTATTTGGGTTGCTATTTCTTTTGTGTTTGTGTGTATCTATTACAGTTTTAGAGTTTGTTTCTTCCCTGACGTTTTGATATAGGAGTCTACACACACACACACACACACACACACACATATAAGTTGCTGGTCTCTTTTCTGGCTAGAGAAGTTCTGTTAGCATGTGTTCCAAAGCTAGTCAGGTGGTACTGAATTCTCTTAGCTTTTGTTTTTCTATAAGGCTTTTTATTTCTACATCAAATAGGAATGAGAGTTTGTGGAGACACAAAAGTTCTCAAATAGCTAAAGCCATCCTGACAAAGAAAGAATCAGGCTCCTTGACCTCAGACTATATGACAAAGCCATGGTCATCAAAACAGTATGGTACTGGCACAAAAAAATAGAAATATAGATCAGTGTATCAGGATAGAAAACCTCAAAATAAATCCAAAATAAAGGAAATCTAAGAGTCGGACACGACTGAAGTGACTTAGCAGCAGCAGCAGCATACAATGGGCAAACACAAAAAGTTGTGCCAGGAAAACTGGACAGCTACATTTTTTAAAGGGATCAGAACATTATTTAACATCATATGCAAACATAAAGTCAAAATGGATTAAAAAGCTAAATGTGAGAACAGACACTATAAAATTCTTATGGGAAAACATAAGCAGAACACACTCTGTCATAAATCACAGGAATATCTTTTTCAATTTGTCTCCCAGAATAATGGAAATAAAGACAACAATAAACAATTGAGATCTAATTAAACTTAAAAACCTTTGCACATCAAAGGAAACCATAAACAAAATGAAAATGTAATCCACAAAATGGGGGAAAGTATTTACAAATGACATGCCTAACAATGGATTATTGTTACCAAAATTTGCAAACAGCATATGTAGCTGAGTATCATCAAAACAAACAATCTGATCAAAAAGTAGACAGAAGACCTAAGTAGACATTTTCTGAAAAAGTCATACAGATGGCAAGCAGGAACATGAAAAGATCATGCTTAACATCATTAATTATTAGAGAAATGCAAATCAAAACTACAATAAGGCCTCGCCTCCCATTAGTCAGAATGATTATCATCAAAAGAAAAAAAATCCACAAACAGTAAATGCTGGAGAGTGTGTGAAGACAGGGAAAGCTCCAGCACTGTTGATGGGAACAAAATTGGTACAGCCACTGTACATAACAGTATGTGGTTGTTGTTCAGCCACCCCGTCGTGGCCAACTATTCATGACTCCATGGATTGTAGCATGCCAGGCCTCTCTGTCCGTCACCATTTCCCAATGTCATGTCCAATTTCGTGTCCATCGCATCAGTGATGTCATCCAACCATCTCATCCTCTGATGCCCTCTTCTTCTGCCCTCAATCTTTCCCAGCATCAGGGACTTTCCCAGTGAGTCAGCTCTTCCCATCAGATGACCAAAATACTGGAGTTTCAGCTTCAGTATCAGTTCTCCTAATGAGTATTCAGGGTTGATTTCCCTTAAGACTCACTGGTTTGATCTCCTTGCTGGCCAAGGGACTCTCAGAAGTCTTCTCCTTCACCACAGTTCAGAGGCATCAGTTCTGCCTTCTTTATGGTCCAGTTCTCACAACCAAAGGTGACCCCTGGGAAGACCACAGCCTTGACTATACAGACCTCTCTCAGTAGAGTAATATCTGGTTTTCAACACAATGTCTAGTTTTGCCATAGCTTTCCTGCCGAGAAGCAACCGTCTTTTGATTTCATGGCTGCAGTCACCATCCGTAGTCATTTTAGAGCCAGAAAAGAGGAAATCTGGCACTACTTTCACTTTTCCCCTTATATTTGCCTTGAAGTAATGGGGCCAGATGCCATGATCTTAGCTTTTTTTAATACTAGGTTTTAAACCAGCTCTTTCACTCTCCTCCTTTACCATCATCAAGAGGCTTTTTAGTTCCTCTTTGCTGTCTGCCATTGGAGTGATGTTATCTGCATATCTGAGTTTGTTGATGTTTCTCCAGCTAATCTTGATTCCAGCTTGTAACTCATTCAGCCCAGTATTTCTCATGATATGCTCAGCATATAGGTTCAATAAACAGGGTGAGAGATGACAGCTCTATCATATTCCTTTCTCAATCTTGAACCAATCTGTTGTTCCATCCAGGATTCTAACTGCTACTTCTTGACATGCATACAGGTTTCTCAGGAGACAGGTAAGATGGTCTGGTATTCCCAACTCTTTAAGAGCTTTTCACAATATGTTATGATCCACACAATCAAAGGCTTTAGCATAATCAATGAAACAGAGCTAGACGTTTTTCTGGAGTTCCCTTGCTTTCTCTGTTATCCGGCGAATGTTGGCAATTTGATCTCTGCTTCCTCTTCCCTTTATAAATCCACCTTGGACATCTGGAAGTTCTTGGTCTGTGTAACGCCAAAGCCTAGAATGCAAGATTTAAGCATGACTTTACTAGCATGGGAGATGAGTGCAACTGTCCAGTGGTTAGAACATTCTTTAGTACTACCCTTCATGGGAATCGGGATGTGGATTGACATTTTCCAGTCCTGTGACCACTGCTGGGTCTTCCAGATTTGCTGACATATTGAGTGCAACACTTTGACAGCATCATCCTTTAGGGTTCTGAATAACAGTGTAGAGATTCCTTAAAAAAAAAAACAAAAATAGAGCTAACATATGATCTTGCAATCTGGGCATATACCTGGAAAAAAACAAATTTCAGAAAAATACATGCACTCAGTGTTCACTGCAGCACTGTTTACAATAGCCAAGACATGGAAGCAACTTAAATATCCATTGACAAAGGGTTGGATTAAGGTGTGGTACGTACATACAATGGAATATTACTTAGCCATTAAAGAGTGAAAAATATCTTTAAATGGTGTTGTATATCATGTAAAGGGTTTCCCTGGTAGCTCAGTTGGTAAAGAATCAGCCTGCAATGCAAGAGATCCAGTTTGATTCCTGGGTGGGGAATTTCCCCTGGAGAAGGGAAAGGCTACCCACTCCAGTACTCTGGCCTGGAGAATTCCATGGACTGTATAGTCCATAGCGTCGCAAAGAGTCAGACACAACTGAGCAAATTTCCCTTTCCCTTTCACTTTCTTTCATATCATGTAAAGTAAAATGTATGTGCTATACCATTTAATCTTCACAGAAGTTCTAAGGGATAAAAGCTATTGTCATTCCCCAAAATTGAGGATATAAAGATTTAAAGAGATAAGGGTAGCAATTAGTACGGAGAAGGCAATGGCACCCCACTCCAGTATTCTTGCCTGGAAAATTCCATGGATGAAGGAGCCTGGTGGGCTGCAGTCCAAGGGGTTGCAAACAGTCAGACACGACTGAGCGACTTCATTTTCACTTTTCACTTAAATGCAGTCCATGGAGTCGCACAGATTCGGACACGACTGAAGCAACTTAGCAGCAGCAGCAGCAGCAATTAGTATGACATCTGAGGCAATGAGATTTGAACCTAGGCAATTCATATCATTTAAACATTACACTAATTAATTCATGACAGCAACATGTCATCTGGGCTCGTCAAGTGTCTACACTTTGCCTCTAAAGTCTTCAGTCAGTACCATCTAGTAAAAACAGGTAATTCTCTCTAGAATGAAAAATGCTCAATTAATGATATTAATATATAGGAATTAAAGTTAAATTGCTCTTTAGAGAAGCAAAAATCAAAACCATGAGACATCAGCTTCCAACTGTCAGAATGACCTTCATCAAAAAGTCTACTAATAACAACTTTTGGCAAGAATGTGGAGAAGAGCCCCTGGAGAAGGGAAAGGCTACCTACTCCAGTATTCTGGCCTAGAGAATTCCATGGATGCTATAGTCCATGGGATTGCAAAGAGGTAGCCATGACGGAGTGACTTTCATTTTCTGCCGGGGTCCAGCCCCAGCAGGTCCAGGGACTTCGAAGTGTGGACGGAGTCGGCGTCTTAGAAGTATTTATTTATTAATAGAAGATTAGGTTAGGAAGAAATAGTGTAGTAGGAAAATTAAGTGGAGAAAAGAGGNTCAACATTTCTAATATAATTTCAAAGGATATGATAATAACAAATCTGCCTCTCAGAATTGTCCAGGTGTCTTAATGATTTTTATTTCTTGCTTGTGATAACATTGTCAATTCTAGGTATATCATGTTGTCTTGATGTATTGAGTTATTTAGGCATTATCAGTTTTCATGAAAAGATCATTTTGAAACTAGTGTGATCAGTTCTTATCATTATTTAAAAAATTCTTTTAATACTCAGTATTCAGGGAACATAATATAGCACCTCTTATTTGCTGTAATGTAATACTGTATAGAAAGAGGAAATATAAAATATATATGTTTAAAATTGTTGAGGTTAATGATGGATGATGGATACAGTGAGGTTTTATGCTCTTTATATATGTTTCAATCTTGTCATTATGAAAAAAGCAAAGCAAAAATTATCCAAATAGAATGGGCTTTATTAAAATATCCTAAATTAAAGAAAATGAACATAAAAGTACCAAAAGTAAAAATATTTGCAAACTTCGAGTGCATGATATGATTCTACATACTAAATCAATGGGTTCTAAGTATCTAAAGTAAGTCCGTTAAAGGTAGTTTCAAATATTGTAAAGAATGTTATAGCAGAAATTTTAAAAAGTTCAAAAAATCAATGTATTTAAGATATTCAATCTGTTTACTATACTATATTTTTGGCAAAGCTGTATGCCACAAGATATAGTAAGTCTCTAACACTTGTGTGTGTTATGGAAAAGAGAGTAATCCATAAAGATATGGAATTAAAATAAGTACAATAGGATCACAACTTAGCAAAGAAAAACAGAGACTAGTTAAGATATATTGATTTTGAGGCCTGAGTAATATGTTTGACACATTGGGGATAAAGATAATCTTAGCTCAGGGTCTCAGAATAATTCATCATTAATCAGGACTCAATGTAAATAGGAGCTCCTTAATTATGTTCTCTACCAGTAAGTTTTATAAATAGCAATTACATAATATTTTGATTTTGGTCGTTATTCTTAAACATTTTGCTTCCTGTTAAACAGTTGCCTTCCCTGTCCTACTAGACATGGAAGGGAAATTTACTGAAATGAAGGAGTGTAATTCTTTTTTTCACAGATACCTCTTGGTGGCTCAGAGGTTAAAGCTTCTGCCTCCAATGCAGGAGAACCGGGTTCAATCCCTGGGTTGGGAAGATCCCCTGGAGAAGGAAATGGCAATCCACTCCGGTATTCTTGCCTGGAGAATCCCATGGACGGAGAAGCCTAGTAGGTTACAGTCCACGGAGTTGCAAAGAGTCAGACACGACTCAGCGACTTCACCTATCACCTATGTTAAAACATCTACACAATTACCACCTTTTTTCTACCAAGCACTACTAGATCGTGGGTCTTTCCTATGAAAGGGAATATGCCATTTTAACCGTTACATTATTTGAGAAGTTTTAACTCAAGTATGCTAATGAATAGTTTCGCTTTTTTTATATTTAAATTATGTGGTTCTCTCCTATTTGATTACTTTATAGTAATCTCTAGACTTGTGATCAAAGTTATCTTTAAACGGGGGGCTGATTCGTTTCAGAAGCTTTTGTTCACTTCTCCTAAAGGGAACTCAAGGCTTCAGAATACCATATGGATTTCAACCATTTTAAATAGCCACGAGAAAAAGATTCAGATGTTATGAAGGAGGCTAGGGACGATCTTCTCTGGGGGTGGGCGGGGAGCCCCACCAGTACAAACAGTACTGATTCTCATCTAGTTCAATGATATACTTTTGCCTCAAGGACAGAGGATTGGGCCGGATGACTTTGCAAAATTCACTTCGGCCCTATTGTTGGAAATTTCTAGAAAACAGCCTTCAGCAGATACCTTTGATCAGAAAGTTACACCCTCCCGCATCTAGATTTCTGTCCTGTTTTCTGCTAATGAAAAGCACTAGATTCATACTTTAAATACAATACCCTTTGGCTCCACATATTTGTACTTCCTGTGGTATAACTTGTAGATTTTGCTGCTTTTGAAGATAAGGGGCTAGATGTCATGATTCAAATAATTATTGAAAGACTTACTGAATAAAATGAATATATGCGATTCTACCACACAGTTCCAAACTACATTCAATTTTAAAACACATCATTCCAAAAATGTATAAGCTTAGGAGCAAAACTTAGTCTTTTTTCATGCCATTATTATTTGAATGGAGAAATTCTTATGAATTCAGCATTATTTTTAAAGTTCATTCAACCAACACTTTATTGTCTCAAGCTAGTCAATAATTGTTTTACCTCATTTTCTTTCTTTTTTAACTTTATTGGGGAAGAAAATTAGTTTACTCATTGAATTATCTTCACAAATAGACATTATTAAGGCACTTACTTCTGAATTCATTTTGAGCCTCTCCCTCCATCCATAAGAATTTTCACTCTAAAATTCTTACAAGTCAGTTGGTATTCAACTTTTATTTTTGATAATAAAAGAATCCCTTTTCTTCACATATTTTCTGAAAAGTTAAAAAATAATGCAACTTAAATCTGAAAATGTAGTAACAAGAGGAGTTTGGTGTGTTTAGCACCAAAAAATGATAATGGTAAAGTGGATGCTTAATCTGCTCAATCAGGAAGTGAAAACCTCCCGATATTTATCTCATTGCTATTGTCATTTGGCTATAGATTACAGAAAGCATGTGTCATTTAAGGCAGAGGCCTTATCTAATTGACTTGTTGCATAATTATAGGGTTAGGTGGAAATATATTTCCGTGAAGAGTTTACAACTTCAGTTGGATTACCAAATTAACACATTTCTGCCATTCACTAGCTGGTAACTTTAGCCAATTCTGTTTGTTATACTTAGAACTCATTCATAAACACATATTATGTGCCACATCCTAAGCTAGCCCCCAATAAGGTCCAGCCCAAGCCCTTAAGGAAATCACAAGATGGGGCATTTAGCTATAGACACTGCCATATAATGTGGGAAAAATAAAACACCCATTGAAACAAGGGAGGAACAGAAAGCAGGTTCGATTTCTTTCAATGAGCACAATGGCACCCCACTCCAGCACTCTTGTCTGGAAAATCCCATGGACGGAGGAGCCTGGTGGGCTGCAGTCCATGGGGTCGCTAAGAGTCAGACACGACTGAGCGACTTCACTTTCACTTTTCACTTTCATGTGTTGGAGAAGGAAATGGCAACCCACTCCAGTGTTCTTGCCTGGAGAATCCCAGGGACAGGGTAGCCTCATGGGCTGCTGTCTATGGGGTCACACAGAGTTGGACACGACCGAAGTGACTTAGCAGAAATAAACACAGATACCCTAGAAAAGTTTCCAGAATTTTTGTAGGATTAAAAATAAAAATGAGGTTTCTGTACCCATTCATTTTAACTGAAAAGCATTGTCCACACATTGATTTATTAACAAATCTTTTATCATATAATCTATTTACTTTTAAGATAAAAGGATGAATTTAATTCTTCTGGTATGAACCTTCACATATATTTTCTATACTGTGAAGACCAAATTGAAGGACAGTTAAACTAGCAAGTTGTAATGCTTCTGACCAAACATCTGGTATTAATAAGCAAGTAAAAACTTAAAGAGGAAATATGCAAAAATGCGCTATGTGCATGCTTGCATGCTAAGCAACATCAGTCGTGTCCGACTCTTTGTGACACTGTGGACAGTAGCCCACCAGGCTCCTCTGCCCATGGGACGTTTCAGGCTAGAACACTGCAGACGGTTGCTGTGCCCTCCTCTAGGGGGTCTTCCTGACCCAGGGATCAAAGTTGCATCTCATGTTGTCTCCTGGTTTGGCTTTACTACTTTCCAGCTAATGCTGCCACATAAAGAGGCTAATTTTTTAAAGAAAGGAAATGCATTAAATAATGATAGAAATTCATGAAAAACATTTTTTTTCTTCTGTATTTGAGTCACTTGACATAAATTCAGAAAATGCTACTCCTGAGATACTTAGACAAGACTCACTGTTATGTCCTCTTAGGTGACACTGCTGTGAGTCACTGGATTGAATATTCTGGCCCCAGAATCACACTTGTTTTGTTACCCTTGATGGTGAGGACAGTCCAGACTTGAAGAGAAGGAGCAAAAATCACATCAGGGCCCTCATTTTACATCTGCTGCAGACTCTGGACTGGCTGTCAAGGGAGTTTTAGGGAGGCAAAACATAGCTCGCAGAGTGCCCGGTAAATGTTAACTTCCTTTCAGAGACATATAACAAGGTGAAATTTTAAAGCAGATGAAAAACATATAATAAAAGGAGAGGAAATAATGTTCACTTTTCAGTGACAGTCTAAGCACACTTAAAAAGAGGAAATGCACATAACGTCCAGTTACTTTCAAAGTACAGTTCAGTTCACTAGTAGGAGGACCTTTTACAATAAGCCGTGTTATTCAGCTGCTAAATCTCCAGCGGGAACACCTTGGGGGGGGGATGGTGATAAGAAAGTGTTATGGATGCTGACACTGGCATTCCAGGATTTTGTGTCATTTAGGCAGACTTTTGAGAGTCCCTTGGGCTGCAAGGAGGTCCAACCAGCCCATTCTAAAGGAGACCAGTCCTGGGTGTTCACTGGAAGGACTGATGCTGAGGCTGAAACTCCAGTCCTTTGACCACCTTTTCAAGTTGACTCACTTGAAAAGACTCTGATGCTGGGAGGGACTAGGGGCAGGAGGAGAAGGGGACGACAGAGGATGAGATGCCTGGACGGCATCACCAACTCAATGGGCATGAGTCTGAGTGAACTCCAGGAGATGGTGATGGACAGGGAGGCCTGGCGTGCTGCGATTCATGGGGTCGCAAAGAGTCGGACACGACTGAGCGACTGACCTGCACTGAACTGAGGCAGTTGTATCAATACTTTGACCTCTCAGGTCACCTGGTTATCATCAGGAATTAATCTAAGATCAAAGAGACCATGAGTGTTTTAAGTCCAAAGTCAGAGCTGACCTGTTCGGTTATATCTGGAAGAAGAGTAACCCCCGAATTCAAGGTAGGCCAAACTGGGAGGGTGAAGACAATATCATACTAGCCTGGATAGGTGGAAGAGCAGGGGTCAGGAAAATCTTCTCAACTCTGAGCTGCTGAGCATGGATGCAAATTTTTCAACTCTAGTAACTAATGTGTGTTACTATTGTGCATTAATATAAGTAAGGATATTTCTTTATGTACAAATTTGGAGCTTTACAGAACATAAGGACAAAGTATAAATTGATATAGTAGGAATGCTTGTGACCTCCTTTCTGCCCATCTGAATAATTATGCTGTTTTCTGAAAAATTAAAATAATAAGCAATTGAAAACATACTTAAATATTTTCAGAATAGCCGGGCCAGAAAACAACGTCAAAAAGCATTTGCTAGAAAGTAAGCAATGTTTTTCTAGGGATTTCCTGAGCTCAGCATTTGTTTCACAACAGTGCACAATTCCCAAGTGAAAGAGAGACAGAGATGGAAAAAAAAAAAAAAAAAAACCAGAGAGAATCATATTAAAACTGATGATATAACCTAGAAAATGCCTTTGAGCAATTTCAAGTCTGCCATTCACAGTTTGTATTTTTTTCTAACTTACTTTGTATGTACTAGTCTCTCACCGTATGTTGACTTCCAGTAAAAAAGACAACACTTAACTTCAATACAGGATAGACTCTTACGTGAAGAGTCATTTGTTAGGAGTTTTGCTTTTTTAAATTCAAAAATGTCGTGTCTAGATAAAAATTTTTACATTGTATCATTATGATACATAGAGGACTTGAGTGTCAGTTCAGTTCAGTTGCTCAGTCGTGTCCACCTCTTTGGGACGACATGAATTGCAGCAGCCAGGCCTCTCTGTCCATCACCAACTCTTGGAGTTCACTCAGACTCATGTCCATCAAGTCAGTGATGTCATACAGCCATCTCATCCTCTGTCGTCCCCTTCTCCTCCTGCCCCCAATCCCTCCCAGCATCAGAGTCTTTTCCAATGAGTCAATGCCAGGGTCCAGCCCTGGTGGATACAGGGTAATTCGAAGGGGAGACAGAATTGGTGAGGAAAAATTTATTTATTTAGAAATTTAAAGAGAGATTAGGAAAAAATAGTGTAGTAGGAAAATTAGTGGATAAAAGAGGCTGATATTCCTTGGTTTACATGGAAAGCTAATAAAGTCTCAAGAAATTTGCACCATCTATATTGGGCCACAGGCACCTGCTTGAATAGCGGAGGGTGCCCCGCCTCAGGCTCCCTCTCACGTCAGTCTTAGAAGGCCGGGCAAGTAAGTAGACTCAGTGAGCCTCCGCGTTCCAAGGGATAAGCCTGAAAAGGAGAGGGAAGGAGAGGGAGAAAGAAAAAGAGTCAATACGGGGGAGACCAAGCTTGTGCAAAAACTCCCATAACTTTATTTTTAAAAGGTGCTTATATACCCCAAGTTTTACATAATGGAAGATACAGAGTCATGCAGGGACAGCAGTCCTGACCCTTTGGGTATATCTTTTTGTATACAAAAGGTCTCAGGTGATTTACATTATCTTCTGGTCAAGAGGCCTGTTAACAGTTTATAGCTCTCTTCCTTAATGAATGTTAATCTCATTTCCCCTGAAGTGTTTTTCTTTAATCTGCATCACCCTTAAAGCACTAAAGTTACATCCCTATAGAACAAAGTTGCAGTNGCCTGGATAGGTGGAAGAGCAGGGGTCAGGAAAATCTTCTCAACTCTGAGCTGCTGAGCATGGATGCAAATTTTTCAACTCTAGTAACTAATGTGTGTTACTATTGTGCATTAATATAAGTAAGGATATTTCTTTATGTACAAATTTGGAGCTTTACAGAACATAAGGACAAAGTATAAATTGATATAGTAGGAATGCTTGTGACCTCCTTTCTGCCCATCTGAATAATTATGCTGTTTTCTGAAAAATTAAAATAATAAGCAATTGAAAACATACTTAAATATTTTCAGAATAGCCGGGCCAGAAAACAACGTCAAAAAGCATTTGCTAGAAAGTAAGCAATGTTTTTCTAGGGATTTCCTGAGCTAGATGTGTATAAGAGACAGGTAATGCTTCTGACCAAACATCTGGTATTAATAAGCAAGTAAAANTTCACCCAGTATAACAATGTATACAGGTCCATCCTTGTTGCTGCCAATGGAATTATTTTGTTCTTTTTTATGGCTGGGTGATATTCCATTGGGCTTCCTGGGTGGCTCAGCAGTAAAAAATATGTCTGCCAAGCAGGAGATGCAGATTTGATCCCTGGTTGTGAAAATCTTCTGGAGAAGGAAGCAGTAAACCATTCTTGCATCCTTGCTTGGGAAATCCCATGGGAGAAGAAGCCTGGGGGGCTGCAGTCCATGGGGTTGCAAAAGAGTTGGAAATGACTTAGCAGCAGACTTTTCCCTTTCAATATTCCATTGTATAACTGGACGACCATGTCATCTTTATCCACTCCTCTGCTGATGAACATTTAGGCTGCTTCCCTGTCCTGGCTATTGTAAATAGCACTGCAGTGAACAGTAGGGTGCATGGATCTTTCTGAATTATGGTTTTCTTTGGGTATATGCCCAGGAGTGGGATTGTAGGATCATAAGTTAGCTCTATTTTTTACTGTTTCAAGGAATCTCCATATTGTTCTCCATAACGACCATACTGATTTACATTTCCACCAATAGAGGATTCCTTTCTGTCCGCGCCCTCTCTAGCATTTATTGTTTGTAGATTTTTGACACTGGCCATTCTGTGAGGTGACACCTCATTGTAGTTTTGATTTGCATTTCTCTAGTAATTAGTGATGTTGGACATCTTTCCATTTGTATTTTGGCTATCAATATGTCTTTGGAGGAACGTTTATTTAGATCTTCTGCCCATTTTTGAGTTGAGTTGTGTTTTCAATACTGAGCACATTAAACTATTTCTACATCTTGCAGGCTAATCCCTGGTTGGCTGTTTCATTTGCAAAATGACATTTTGCAATATTTTTTTCTACTTAGAGAATGGAGATATGAAAATTTTCTCTGGTAAGTACTTTTTTGTTATTCTCAACTGTTGTTGTTGCTGCTGCTGCTGCTAAGTCGCTTCAGTCATGTCCAACTCTGTGCGACCCCATAGACGGCAGCCCAGCAGGCTCCCCTGTCCCTGAGATTCTTCAGGCAAGAACACTGGAGTGGGCTGCCATTTCCTTCTCCAATGAATGAAAGTGAAAAGTAAAGTAAAGTCGCTCAGTCATGTCTGACTCTTCACGACCCCATGGACTGCAGCCCACCAGGCTCCATTCTTGGGACTTTCCAGGCAAGAGTACTAGAGTGGGGTGCCATTGCCTTCTCTGATTCTCAACTGTTGGGACACCTAAAACATGTGATAACATACATAGACATATATACTATTTTTAATACAGATCCAAGTTGGTGTCGCATACATTTTTAACATCCCATTAAAAATTACATGGAGCATTTATACTTATGTACC
>SJYA01001030.1:146631-169073 GCA_006410615.1 Neotragus moschatus | reverse complement strand
GATATGCATCAGTGATGAGAATTGTAATGATAGTTTTAAATGTCAAAAGTAAATTTGAAGATTGAAACAGATTTCCTGAAGAGAAATTTACCAAGCATTTTTCAACCATTAAAGCAATGTAAAGTGTACAAATCTGAGAGAAAATAGCAAAAGAGAAGACTATGTTATTTTGTTGAAGAGTTTGATAGGATTATATGATCGTGGGTATTAAATGTTCCTTTTCTCTTATTTTTATAGCTGTCAGTTTTTTTAACAATTTTTTTTAGCAAAGAAATATTTGGGTTTCAAGCTTTAATGGCATTTAATTTTTTCTTGAAAATGAATATGAGAACTTTTAAGCTCTAAGAAGAATTCCTCTCTCTTAGAATCCATAGACATTTTTAAAAAGGAAGATCATGATTAGTTACTTCTACTCTGAAAATTATTTTCATAGTCATGATGTACTTGAATGTTTACATTGAGAAGATAGTGAAAACACACAATAGCACACCATGTCTCATGGAATATAAGATCTTGGTTTTAATCAAATTTTTAAGAGGAAATGTTTTTTAAGATAATCAAGAGGAGAGGAAGATAAGTTTTCTAGTCTTTTCCATTCATAAAAACCAACTATATTGAAATCAACTAGGTTTCTAATATAATTCTTCTTTCATTTAGTATTTTTGTATTATGGTCTGAAAAACTGGAAACTACTTTGATCATATTGTTAGTAAACATTACTCCTATGATAACTTCCTACAAACTATTATTTACTGACACTGACATCTAAATCCTTAAACAAACATGAAATATTATAGAAAAATTTGGAATTTCCTCCGTAAGTCACTTTGGTTGGCTTCCTTTCCAATATATGTTATTCACATAAACATTTGTTAGGGAGATTAACTACATAATTATCTTGTATCAACTGGGAATGATTATTATAACTGTAAGGGGGATTAACTGTATAATTATCTTGTGTTAACTTGATGACTACATTTTTTCTACTATTTTATATTTTATATATTTTATACTATTTATATATTTATACTACACATTTTATACTATTCTTACTGAATTGTAAATTAGCTTGAAGACAGAGATTGTGTTCAAGTATGAGTTATGTGAACTTTGGCAAGTAATCTAACACTTCTTATAGGTGAGATTCCTTATCTGTAAAATGGAAGTAGACACAGTACCTTCCCAAAGATTTCATTAGATCAACATATGTCAATTAGTTGGTTCTTTTGTCTTTAAAATAGTAAGAAGATTTCTTTATAAATTAATTAATATGAGAAAAAGGACAGGTAATAATTGACCTTAAAAATGATCTGGAATGATATAGTAGATACTATTAAGTCTCATTGAAAATGAGTGCCTTGGTTTTGTTTGTCTGTTTGTTTGCATGCTTTAACATGAAGTAAGTCTGGGAAATCAGAATGTCTATCTCATTTGCAGATCTGAAAATTTTCTGATGAATAATAAAGTGTGAATTATTTAAAACGCTGTATTGCTTGTGAAAAGATAATTTCCCATTGTTTTCCAAGGATTTAAGATAAGATTTATCTTCGCCCACTGTATGAAATACAAATAATATTTAGGACATATGAAATAATGTGTGATCATGTCAAATAGACTTTGTTGCTGGGCAACTCTTGCCTGAAATCGCCCTTTGCTGTTTATATTTCATACTTAATTCTTCAGGCTATTTTAGGGTTGTCTTCCTAGGATAAGTGGCTTTTAGAACTAGTGACAGATTGCTGCAGATGGAGAGGCAAATCACAGCCACATTGCTGTTATCTCTTAATTGACCAGTAACAGGGGCTATATCATCATGTACCTAGACACATGGCTTCTCCTGTGACCAGAATACAGTTAGAATTGCAGCAGTGGCCTTACATAGAAAATACCCAATTAACTTTTTCCATTCAGTATCAGCTGTAAATTCCTTCTCCTGTCTGAACACTTTTGTTTCAGTCCTGCCTGGTGATTTTGGGTGGGGTGGGGGAGGCTGGGCAGGACAAATGACAGAAATAACTGGGAAGCCGGCCTCTTAGCTGAGACTGAACTAGGGACTTTAAGGAACCTGGTTGCCTGAGAATAGTCATTTTCTATCTTGCACAATGGCTCAGATTTCTTTCTAGATTTACGAAGCAAATAAAATTACTATTGGCTCTCTGATTCCGTTTTCAAGCTAAACGTGTGGAAATGATAATCTCACTGTGGCTCAGCCTTTTCTTTTTCCTTTAGGCAGTCTCTTAGCAATTTCCAAGACTTTATTCCTCAGGCCCATAAGAAGGAGCATTTTCACTAAATTAGTTAAAAGGTCCTTCACCGAGGGTTCTAGGAATATGGCTTCAAATTTCACATTCATGAAACTTTAATCTATTTTCCCAAAACAGGACTGCAGTGATGGNCTTTAGGCAGTCTCTTAGCAATTTCCAAGACTTTATTCCTCAGGCCCATAAGAAGGAGCATTTTCACTAAATTAGTTAAAAGGTCCTTCACCGAGGGTTCTAGGAATATGGCTTCAAATTTCACATTCATGAAACTTTAATCTATTTTCCCAAAACAGGACTGCAGTGATGGAATTCTCGTGCAAAGATGATCAGACTTCCACACTTGAGTCCCTGTTCTGAACTTGACTTGCCAATCATGCATCTATAATCAACACAACTAATAACACTAATATTGACAATTATAAGTGCACAATGATATATCTGTATCCATAACATAATTTTTCTGAGAGGGGCTACAGTTGATCACACATTGAAGAATCTGAAAACTCATTCTTCTCTGGAATATTCAATTAGAAGAACAGCAAAAATAAGCCGCAAGCTGTCAGAAGTCTCTGGCTTAAAGTTATAAAATAGTATGAAAGACTGTAAGTTAATCTCATTCAGAAACATGGAAAGTTGTTTTATGTATGTTGGCCTTTTTTGTTGTTGTTAAAAGCAATGACACAATTCTAGTAAAATGAAGAGCATAATTGATTTATTTTACATATATGGTGACTAAGGTCCCAGGAAAAATAATTACTTACATTTGATTCTCTACCTCTATCAATTCATTAGATTACTTTGAAAAAAAAAATAAGTATTATACATAACTTTGGAAAAAAAAATCATTCCAAAATCTAACGCAGTCTCCAGTAATTTTTTTGTGTGTGATACAAAGTTCAAAATATTTTTAATGAGATTTTTGTTTGCTAGTACATATATTACAATAATATGCTAATTATTGAGAAAGAAAAGAGTGATCTCTGACATCCAGGAGCTGTCTGTTAATATCAGCTAGGCTTTGGTATTACTATGAACTGTCCTGCCACTCACAGCCAAGTATGAATTGTCTCCTCTTGGACATAAATAATTTCAAAGAACATCAATATCAGACAGGTCACTCTGACCATGATGAATCAGAGCAAAAATAATATCACTATGTAATTATGTCTGAATACAAATAATAAAACAGGAATATTATCAAGGCACAAAATAACAAACATCTCCCACTGTGGCTTGTTTACAAATTATGCCGTTGCCCTTGTCTAGTCTTCCTTCCCAATACTCAAGATTTAATTATACACAATCACAGATTTACTGGCATTCTTGAAATCATACAATTCCGGAACAAATCCCCACTTCCTTAAACCTTGCCTTGATTCATGCAATATGATATTACTGAGGAGAGTGAAAAAGTTGGCTTAAAGCTCAACATTGAGAAGACTAAGATCATGGCATCCGGTCTCATCACTTCATGGCAAATAGATGGGGAAATAATGGAAACAGTGGCTGACTTTATTTTTTGGGGCTCCAAAATCACTGCAGATTGTGATTACAGCCATGAAATTAAAAGACGCTTACTCCTTGGAGGAAAGTTATGACCAACCTAGACAGCATATTCAAAAGCAGAGACATTACTTTGTCAACAAAGGTCCATCTAGTCAAGGCTGTGATTTTTCCAGTGATCATATATGGATGTGAGAGTTGGACTGTGAAGAAAGCTGAGTGCTGAAGAATTGATGCTTTTGAACTGTGGTGCTGGAGAAGACTCTTGGGAGTCCCTTGGACTGCAAGGAAACCCAACCAGTTCATTCTAAAGGAGATCAGTCCTGGGTGTTCATTGGAAGGACTGTTATTGAAGCTGAAACTCCAGTAGTTTGGCCAACTGATGTGAAGAGCTGACTCATTTGAAAAGACCCTGATGCTGGGAAAGATTTAAGGCAGGAGGAGAAGGGAATGACAGAGGATTAGATGGTTAGATGGCATCACCAACTCAATAGACATGGGTTTGGGTGAACTCTGGCAGTTGGTGATGGACAGGGAAGCCTGGCGGTTCACAGGGTTGCAAAGAGTCAGACACAATTGAGCGACTGAACTGAACTGAGACTGCCCACAGCTCACCAAGAAGTATCTTCTTTGTGGCTATGAGTAATAAACCTGACTTGTTAATCTATAGGAGTTTCGGGTGATATTTATCTGGAAGTCATTGCCATGATATTTGGAAATTTGTATTTTTAACAGGATGCCTACATGGCACTATAATTTGTATCTGAACAAATAAACAAGCCCTGTGAACAAAACTATGAAAGACTACATTCAGTAAGACAGTTTTCTGGGAGAAACAGTGATGTTAGCAATAAATGATTGGATTAATTTTTTAAGATGAATTTTAAAATTGCTTCTACAGTTCTTGGGTCACATTGGATTATGTTCCAAATGTCATGGTCTGTAGAGAATTTTCTCACGATGGTTTACACAGTAGTAAGGAAAATGAGTGTGCATAGCAGGATAAGCACAATGCGAGCACTCCATAAAGGCTCGAAGGAGCTGGAGATAGTAAGAGCGGAAGGAATGCAAGTCCTTGACTCCAGACTTCCTAGAACAGATATTTTGGCAGTCTTCACAGTCCTCATTCTCTTAATCAAATGCAAACTGTTAAACTCTACAGAATTGTGGAAAAACCATCAAGTTCTAATATAGATCTTAAGGTGGAAGTTTCATAGTCACAAGAGAGAATGCTCAAAGGAAATAAGTTAGTTAAAAACCCATTTCATAGAAGATTTAAAATCAACCTGATGGTTTATAAGTAGTGAAGAAGAAACGTAAAGTAACAAAGTAGTCAAGAAAATAATAGGTACTTCTACTCATTTCGCCAGTGTCATCAATGTCTTCTTGTGGGCTAACATCAAAACAAATCAAGGGAAGATGGATAATTTTTGTGATATTTTCCCAAAGTTATGGAACTGAATTGTATAATTTTTTCTAGAAGTTATTAATAACTTTAAAAAAATATTATCTTCCAAACATTTTTGGTGTTTAATTATGCAGTGAGTGCAAAAGAAAAGTGTTTGGACAAGTAGCACTCAACAGTAAGTAAACCAGAGTAGCAATTTTTGAGAGAGTATAAAAATCCTCAATAAGCAAACAAATTTTAAGAATTTTCTTTTTTCAAATAATACAGAACTCCTGCTAAGGAAAAACTGACCTACCAAAAATAATTTGAATGTGTGTATTTTTAAAATCTGTCTTTGTGGTCCATTTACATTATGTTTTTATTGTAAAGAACTATAATGGATTTACATTAGTAAAACTGAACGCATGGTAAAGAGTCACAATTACTGTGTGTATCAAGGACTCCAGAAAAGTAAACATTTTCCCCTATTTTTAATATTTGATCTTATATTTATAGGAAATAAAATAATACGTGACATTCTGTCTGTCACAACTGAAATTTTCCATATGTACCAGGCATACAGATACACTCAGTAGACTTTATTTTTGTCAGGGATCTTTTAAAGCTGGCAGTAATATTTACTGCGCTGCAAATGCTTTATCATTCTTTTCTGCAAATAAGACTGCTAGCAATTCTCAGCGTCTCCTCTTAGCAAGATAATCTACTGAAAACTAGATGTTGTTTCAGAGGAAGCTGGGATTTGGCAACTTCTCTTCTTATCAAAGAGCAAGAGCCGGTAAGAGAGAAAGATCTGAAAATGAAGTATGAGGAGCGTCAAGTAGATCAGCTGAATAAACTGCATTATTGATTTTTTTATGCTTTTTTTATTATCATTTTGGTCAGTTTATATAGTATTCTGAAACTCTGTTTTTGCTAATACTATAAAAATTCACTTCAAAAGCATGATGGAAAGTCAGTAATACTTTAAGACTTTTATCACATTAGTAACTTTCTTATGATATTAGAAATTCAATAAAGGACAGAAAAGTCACTGATCCTATGGCTAAATTGCTAATATAATGCAGCACTTACCACGATGACATGAAATATGTATTTCGTTCTGATGCTTTAAAGCTTTCAGTTTTTCTTTTCTAGTCCTTAGAGGGACCTTTCTTTTGTTGTATTTTTTAACAATAAATTTACAACAATGTGTAAAAGTTCACAAACAGTAAAACAGCAGGATATTGATTCTTCTAAAGAGGAGAAAAAGGTCATCTAAAAGAACAAATTGTGCTTCTGGGTTGGTACATCAGAGAACTCATGTTGTCTTAGAGTACTTGAAAAGACCAAAACAAAAAAAAACTAGCATAATATTAAAAACTAAAGTTGTGATGCGATCATATTTTAAGATTTTATATTTACAAATTGAAATAGGAAGCATTGCTATTTACTAATTGAACTCAGAAAGGGTGTTTTGAAAAATAAAAAATTGGTATCACATAGTGAATCTTGTGAACATATACCACAAATTCTGATACACATAGGCTTTAGTTATTAGAGATACGGGACATTTACAGAAAATTCCATCTGGAGTGATAAGTGAAATTCTTCCCATGTCTCTTAAATCAACATTTGTTAAGTACCTAATCTATGCCAAGATTTATACAAGTAACGTGATCTGTGGCAATAGCTATTCTTTCACTACATCTTTCCATAAACAAAGCCTGCAATGTACAAAATTTCATATTTATTCTTTTATTTTTTCTTTCATCAAATATCTATGGTGCACTGGCTATATACATTCACACTGGCACTTTTCAGTGTGTTTGGTATACAGTGTTTAACAAGATTGATAAACGAAAGGAAATGTGTGAAATATAATTAATTAGTGAAGTTCTAAAATCACTATAAAAACACATTGATTACCTAGAACTTATAGCAAGGGATGGAGTTGGTGATATTGTCAGGAAAGATCAAATTAGTGACATTTGAATGAAGATTTGAAGAGTGAAGGAGAGCCACTTATAAAGTAAAGGAAAACAATCAAATGAAAACTTGGACATAATGCATTTTGCTGCAAAGGTACAATATACAATGCTGTTTTTAAAAAATCTCTGATTTTTAAATTGTTTGAATCCGCATGGTTATAAGAGTTCTCCTTCATGAATCCCTTCTAATAGGATAGTCAGTTATACAAAGGGCTTTTAGTTAGTGCCTGTAACATCAATGCCCAAAGAAAGAATATCAGCACGAAGCAAACTGATGAATGTGAAAAGCTGAGCGCTAAAAACACCAGGTATGCCTGAAGTCAAAGTACACAGTGGGACTGACAGAAGATAATTAATTGCTGAGAGAAGATAATTAATTGAAAATGATTTTATGAAACTCTTAGGCCATAAAGTTCTGTTTCTCCTCCAAACTCAGNCACCAAGAAGTATCTTCTTTGTGGCTATGAGTAATAAACCTGACTTGTTAATCTATAGGAGTTTCGGGTGATATTTATCTGGAAGTCATTGCCATGATATTATTTGGAAATTTGTATTTTTAACAGGATGCCTACATGGCACTATAATTTGTATCTGAACAAATAAACAAGCCCTGTGAACAAAACTATGAAAGACTACATTCAGTAAGACAGTTTTCTGGGAGAAACAGTGATGTTAGCAATAAATGATTGGATTAATTTTTTAAGATGAATTTTAAAATTGCTTCTACAGTTCTTGGGTCACATTGGATTATGTTCCAAATGTCATGGTCTGTAGAGAATTTTCTCACGATGGTTTACACAGTAGTAAGGAAAATGAGTGTGCATAGCAGGATAAGCACAATGCGAGCACTCCATAAAGGCTCGAAGGAGCTGGAGATAGTAAGAGCGGAAGGAATGCAAGTCCTTGACTCCAGACTTCCTAGAACAGATATTTTGGCAGTCTTCACAGTCCTCATTCTCTTAATCAAATGCAAACTGTTAAACTCTACAGAATTGTGGAAAAACCATCAAGTTCTAATATAGATCTTAAGGTGGAAGTTTCATAGTCACAAGAGAGAATGCTCAAAGGAAATAAGTTAGTTAAAAACCCATTTCATAGAAGATTTAAAATCAACCTGATGGTTTATAAGTAGTGAAGAAGAAACGTAAAGTAACAAAGTAGTCAAGAAAATAATAGGTACTTCTACTCATTTCGCCAGTGTCATCAATGTCTTCTTGTGGGCTAACATCAAAACAAATCAAGGGAAGATGGATAATTTTTGTGATATTTTCCCAAAGTTATGGAACTGAATTGTATAATTTTTTCTAGAAGTTATTAATAACTTTAAAAAAATATTATCTTCCAAACATTTTTGGTGTTTAATTATGCAGTGAGTGCAAAAGAAAAGTGTTTGGACAAGTAGCACTCAACAGTAAGTAAACCAGAGTAGCAATTTTTGAGAGAGTATAAAAATCCTCAATAAGCAAACAAATTTTAAGAATTTTCTTTTTTCAAATAATACAGAACTCCTGCTAAGGAAAAACTGACCTACCAAAAATAATTTGAATGTGTGTATTTTTAAAATCTGTCTTTGTGGTCCATTTACATCATCTTTTTATTGTAAAGAACTATAATGGATTTACATTAGTAAAACTGAACGCATGGTAAAGAGTCACAATTACTGTGTGTATCAAGGACTCCAGAAAAGTAAACATTTTCCCCTATTTTTAATATTTGATCTTATATTTATAGGAAATAAAATAATACGTGACATTCTGTCTGTCACAACTGAAATTTTCCATATGTACCAGGAGTACAGATACACTCAGTAGACTTTATTTTTGTCAGGGATCTTTTAAAGCTGGCAGTAATATTTACTGCGCTGCAAATGCTTTATCATTCTTTTCTGCAAATAAGACTGCTAGCAATTCTCAGCGTCTCCTCTTAGCAAGATAATCTACTGAAAACTAGATGTTGTTTCAGAGGAAGCTGGGATTTGGCAACTTCTCTTCTTATCAAAGAGCAAGAGCCGGTAAGAGAGAAAGATCTGAAAATGAAGTATGAGGAGCGTCAAGTAGATCAGCTGAATAAACTGCATTATTGATTTTTTTAAGCTTTTTTTATTATCATTTTGGTCAGTTTATATAGTATTCTGAAACTCTGTTTTTGCTAATACTATAAAAATTCACTTCAAAAGCATGATGGAAAGTCAGTAATACTTTAAGACTTTTATCACATTAGTAACTTTCTTATGATATTAGAAATTCAATAAAGGACAGAAAAGTCACTGATCCTATGGCTAAATTGCTAATATAATGCAGCACTTACCACGATGACATGAAATATGTATTTCGTTCTGATGCTTTAAAGCTTTCAGTTTTTCTTTTCTAGTCCTTAGAGGGACCTTTCTTTTGTTGTATTTTTTAACAATAAATTTACAACAATGTGTAAAAGTTCACAAACAGTAAAACAGCAGGATATTGATTCTTCTAAAGAGGAGAAAAAGGTCATCTAAAAGAACAAATTGTGCTTCTGGGTTGGTACATCAGAGAACTCATGTTGTCTTAGAGTACTTGAAAAGACCAAAACAAAAAAAAACTAGCATAATATTAAAAACTAAAGTTGTGATGCGATCATATTTTAAGATTTTATATTTACAAATTGAAATAGGAAGCATTGCTATTTACTAATTGAACTCAGAAAGGGTGTTTTGAAAAATAAAAAATTGGTATCACATAGTGAATCTTGTGAACATATACCACAAATTCTGATACACATAGGCTTTAGTTATTAGAGATACGGGACATTTACAGAAAATTCCATCTGGAGTGATAAGTGAAATTCTTCCCATGTCTCTTAAATCAACATTTGTTAAGTACCTAATCTATGCCAAGATTTATACAAGTAACGTGATCTGTGGCAATAGCTATTCTTTCACTACATCTTTCCATAAACAAAGCCTGCAATGTACAAAATTTCATATTTATTCTTTTATTTTTTCTTTCATCAAATATCTATGGTGCACTGGCTATATACATTCACACTGGCACTTTTCAGTGTGTTTGGTATACAGTGTTTAACAAGATTGATAAACGAAAGGAAATGTGTGAAATATAATTAATTAGTGAAGTTCTAAAATCACTATAAAAACACATTGATTACCTAGAACTTATAGCAAGGGATGGAGTTGGTGATATTGTCAGGAAAGATCAAATTAGTGACATTTGAATGAAGATTTGAAGAGTGAAGGAGAGCCACTTATAAAGTAAAGGAAAACAATCAAATGAAAACTTGGACATAATGCATTTTGCTGCAAAGGTACAATATACAATGCTGTTTTTAAAAAATCTCTGATTTTTAAATTGTTTGAATCCGCATGGTTATAAGAGTTCTCCTTCATGAATCCCTTCTAATAGGATAGTCAGTTATACAAAGGGCTTTTAGTTAGTGCCTGTAACATCAATGCCCAAAGAAAGAATATCAGCACGAAGCAAACTGATGAATGTGAAAAGCTGAGCGCTAAAAACACCAGGTATGCCTGAAGTCAAAGTACACAGTGGGACTGACAGAAGATAATTAATTGCTGAGAGAAGATAATTAATTGAAAATGATTTTATGAAACTCTTAGGCCATAAAGTTCTGTTTCTCCTCCAAACTCAGGTAAACCCCCCTCAATTCAGCAGAACATTGGGAGTTTGCTCCCTGGACAGGATGAACCAAAAACAATATTGCCTTGGTGACACCCAGTATAGCTAAGGAATTAAAAAGAATGGGTTGCAGTGGGGAAAAAATGGGGTGAAAAAAAAAGAGAATGAATGGCACCAAAATAAAGACACACACAAGAAACGTTAAGAAGAAAATGGTACAAATGACCAATGCTTTGAAAATACTGAGGGAAAAATAATGTCTAGCCAGAGTGATACACGGAAAATTATCCAACAAGCTTAAGAGTACAATAAAACTTTTTATTCAGATTTTGAATATATATTTAAAAATGACTACCATTCGTTTTTTTCTCACAGACTATCAGATGCTATTTTCCACAAGCAAGAGACATGAATCCCATTATCAGTCAAACAACAATAACATCAACAAGAACAGGATGAAGCACGGGGTGAAGCACAGAAGCTGTCTAATTCACACGACCGAGGAAGAGATGCAGCAGAACAACTGAAAAGTAGAGTGGTGAACTGAGTGAACTACTCAACTCTAACAATGGCTAGGGAAGATTGGTGAAGAATACCGATTCCCAGGTGGATGTCTTCAGTAAGTGGAAGTCATTGCAAGCTACTGACGCCTTACTTTAAAAACTATGTGATACTTTTATTAATAAAACAAATTCAAAACGTTAGAAAATATGACAATTTTTTAAAGAATATCAACAGGGTTTTTCAAATCAGCAAAAATGATAAAACTCACATGCTAAAGAGACCATGAATAGGCTTAGAAATAGCTGTAAATTATTACTAGTGTCTGATTAAAATTAAAATTAGAAAAAGAACTAGTGTCGGGAATAATGATACAAACTTTAAATTTATTGCAATGATACATTACATAAGACAAATTAAAACCAATAAATGAATAGACAGAAAATCAATGTAAATGTAAAGAATATCCAGTAAACTATTCAAGTATCTAGAGAAGATGGTATATGATATAAAGGAGATAACAGATGATAAAGAAGGCAATGGAGAAAAAATAAAGTGAAATAAAATGGAACAACTGATGGTCAATCTTCTGGAAAAATATATGCATCAAAATTTTTGAAATCCACAAGTTTAAACCAAAAATATGAAATATAGGCAATTTAAAACATTTTAACCAAAACAAGGGGAATCAGAAAACAACTGAATAATTCCTTGAATGTGTCAAATTCTATAATATTCTATAAATAAAAATAATTTTTAGATAAAGATTTTATAAAGATAATGTCAAACAAACAAAACCATGTAATTTCATCACAGATAGAATAAAAATGGACTATTTCAGCTATAAAAATTATGTAAAAATGAAGACTCAGCTTTATGTAAAGAGGGTAATATGTGGGTATATCCAGCTAAATATTAAATCATACAAAACTTCAAAAATTATGTCTCATGATCTTTATAATTATAGAATTAAAGTACACTCACCTTGCAAATAAATCAGGGTATGGCAAATGTGTAAATAGTATTAATAATTTTAAGACTTTGGTAAGTCAAGGATACATGTTATAATCTCTGACTTGTACTACAAAACTAGAAAAATTAAAAAGTCATTTAAAAATTAAAGCCAATCCAAAAGGAGAAATATAAATGAAAAAAAAAATGGATGTAAACCGAAAGTGAACAGTAAGATAATACTTTTAAAATTAAATGCATTAATAATGAAGCTCAAAATAAATGAAGTATGTGCTTCAAATAAAAGGGAAAAAAATGCGATGCTGGGAACAAAAAGTGGAACTCCATGATATGCGTCTTTGAGACACATAGATAAAATATAAAAATGCAGAATGAATAAATGTGAAAGAATGAGAAAAAGACATACCAATATTTATGAAAAGAAAGCTTGAAGACTACATTCATATTACAAAAACAGACTTTAAGATATGAACCAGATACACTATCAGTGATAAAGATATTTCAAAACGATGACAATTTGCTAGAAAGATGAGACAACTGTCTCAGGTGATGTCTATTACTGTAGAGTCTTAAAATACCTGAGGTCAAAAATAAATAAAAATTTGTGTCTAGAAAAAGAAAGGCCCCACATTATCCAAAATCTGTCTAAGTTTTGACCTAAATCTATAGAGAGAGTAACAATCACTCAGTTTTTTAAAAGAACATACACTTTAGGGAGTATGTAAATGATTTGAATGATAAACAAGGCCATGTTGAGATATGTAAAATACTACACAAAAAGTGTGCGGTTTTTTACAAATATGTGTCCTGAATATTCTTTTCAAATTCATAAGGAATATTTACTGAAAATTGTCATTATGCTGGGGCAATAAATACCTCTCTTCTCCAAGAATGTATTGGAATTAAACTGAAAATTAAACCCCACAATCAATTTAGACAAAACTGGGCTATCATTTCCACTTGGCCATTAAAGATCTTAGAAGTTGCCCCTCCCAATCTCACAACAGGAATAAAGGTGAAGAAGTGAATACTAACAGCTCTTTTCAGATCCATGAGAGAAATGACTGGGCCAACTCCTACTCTGGAATTTGGAAGGGCAGCTGAACACAGACATCTCAGCTTAGCGTGAGCAGAGGCAGCTAAAGCCAATGACTGGTGGGAATGCTTAAGTAGTGATTGATGAGTTACTGGAAGCTGAGTGTGGGCTAGCTTCAGATTTAAAGCGCCTGAGATCCCAGACATGCCACCTCTCCACCCTCACTTTTGTAAAATTTACCTCCAGGTGTTCCGGTAAGTTGTGTCAGTCAAAAATATGTCAGTCAAAAATAGAGAGGTTCCTTCCTGCTTTTGGCAGAGAGAAGGGGAAAGTAGCCATTTTTAAATATGCCCAAATCATTCTGTTCCTCATAACAAAGCCCTGCCCTCAAGGGAAGCTCTCCAGAGCCTTAACCTACCTGTTGTTCAATCACTAAGTCGTCTCCACCTGTTTGTGTACCCATGGACCACAGCACACCAGGCTTCCCTGTCCTTCACTATCTCCCTGAGTTTGCTCAGACTCATGTCCCTTGAGTCAGTGATGCCATCCAACCATCTCATCCTCTGTGGCCCCCTTCTCCTCTCACCCTCAAACTTTCCCAGCATCAGACTTTTTTCCAATGAGCCAGCTGTTTGTATCCGGTGGCCAAAACTACATGAGGGAAGGCTAATTAGTTCATTTCATCTTACTTCAGCCTTCTTTGTGTTCCAAAAGTGGAGGGGAAGAAAGCTAAGTGCTCTTGAAGATCATATCCCAAGCATTCTAATCCACTAAGAAAAAAAAAAGCATTAATCCTAAGATTATAAATAATATGTGTGTGAGATTACTCAGTCATGCCTGATTCTTTGAGACCCCATGGGATTCTCCAGGCAAGAATACTAGAGTGTGTTGCCATACCCTTTTCCAGGGGATCTTCTCAACCCAGGGATAGAACCCAGGTCTCCTGTACTGTAGGAGGATTCTTTACCACCTAAGCCACCAGGGAAGCCCCTATACATAATATAGATTGTGGGATACCTTGCAATCATATCAACAGGATTCCAGTATAATAGTATAAAAATACTGGATTAAAACTGAGGGAGCTGCATGAAGCATATTCCATTTTAAAAGGATTTTCTTGGGAAACCCAAATACAAGGAAGACAAACAAAGATATTGGAGGAAATTGAAACTTCTGACATGTAAAGTGATAGCAAACATTTTTAAAAAAATGGATGAAAAACTAATTGGTCAATCTAAGAAAGAAATAGAAATTTTTATTTGAATGAAATTTGTGGATATTAACCAAGAAGAGCAGCTCAGAAAGGTCTGTGAGCAAGAGTGTTAGTCACTTATTCGTGTCTGACACTTTGCGACCCCGTGGACTGTAGCCCACCAGGCTCCTGCATCCACGGGATTTTCCAGGCAAGAGTGCTGGAGTGGGTTGCCATTTTCTTCTCCAGGGGATCTTCCCAACCCAGGGATCATACCCGGGCCTCCCTCAGTTGGGAAGATCCCCTGGAGAAAGCTCTGTCCAGCGCCTTAGAAGTCAAAGCACAGCTGAGGTAGAAATTGTTATGCAGATAATGTAGGATCTCTGAGACCTCAATCTGTTTCAACACACATCCCTCTCCATTAACCTAAAACTATACCCTTTGTCCTGAATACCTGGCTCTCAGAGGAATGTGTCCTTGGTCTGATAAGTTATCAGCACTTAGATCCAAGAAAGTGTAGTAATTAACTTCTGTTTCATATCAGTTCAGTTCAGTCGCTCAGTCATGTCTGACTCTTTGCGACCCCATGGAAGGCAGCACGCCATGGTTCCCTGTCCATCACCAACTCCCAGAGCTTGTTCAAACTCACGTCCATTGAGTCAGTGATGGCATACATCTGGTCCATTGCAAAATGGCTACTTAATGTCTAAGAAAACTAAGAACCCAAGGATCAAAAGCTGTGTTGAATATGGCAAAGGCTTGGAACGGAGTAGGATGCTGTGAGGCTCCTTGGGCACAAAAGCCTTTCCATGTTCCCCATTTCTTGTCTGTAGAAAATAGGTTTGAGCCTCCATGCCCTTCCTGAAGTTCCAAAGGGCAGATTCAAACAGTTGTTAATTAGGGAGAGGAGAGGGTACAGAGACAAGGGAGAAGCAGTCAGGAAATAGTGCAGTCTTGGGGCAGGGTCCCGGTTCTACCGGAAGGGATACACTTAACAATACCTTTGAGCTCTTCTATATAAATAATCTGAGTTCTTATTCCTGGAACAAAAGGATGAACTTCACAAACATACAAACACTCAGAGAAGCAAAAGAATAGGATTTACTAAGTAGAAGGAAAGACAAAGCTCCCAGCGTAGACACTGAGAGGGGGCAAAGAGTCCCCAAAGGTGGGACTTAACAACATTTATATTCTTGCCATTATTAATCTGCATCTTATGGTTGCCCTCTGTCTTTAAAAATGTTATTTCTAACTGGTCAGTTTAAAGGTCCAAATGCTTAGCTTAACATCTGTATGACTTCTCTTGATCCTTGGATTAAGTCACCAGCCTTTTTCACACCCTCTAGCCATTCTGCAGTTTCCTAGAAGGCTTCCTTGGTGGCTCAGAGGTTAAAGCATCTGCCTCCAATGTGGGAGACCCGGGTTTGATCAGGAAGACCCCATGGAGAAGGAAATGGCAACCCACTCCAGTATTCTTGCCTGAAGAATCCTATGGATGGAAGAACCTAGTAGGCTACAGTTCACGGGGTCGCAAAGAGTAAGACACGACTGAGCGACNCTCCACACTCTCTATATCATTTATTAATTGTAGACATTTTCATGATGGCCATTCTGATTGTTATGTGGTGAAACCTCATTGTACTTTTGATTTGCATTACTTTTTTGAGGGAATCTTCTTTCTTTTTTTATGCTTTAAACTATGAAAATGATAACACGTTTACAGGAGACTTGGTAAATACAGAACAAATTTATGTACAGTTCCTCTATATATTTCAATTATTTTAAAATAGATAATTAAGATTTAATTGGAATTTAAGTAGTAAATGATCATAAATTAATAGAATGAGTAGACAGGAAAGTAGAAGTATATCGTAGACCTATGAACCAGTTCAACAAAATTAAGATTTATACAGTTTTCATACAACAGNGTTTACAGGAGACTTGGTAAATACAGAACAAATTTATGTACAGTTCCTCTATATATTTCAATTATTTTAAAGTAGATAATTAAGATTTAATTGGAATTTAAGTAGTAAATGATCATAAATTAATAGAATGAGTAGACAGGAAAGTAGAAGTATATAGTAGACCTATGAACCAGTTCAACAAAATTAAGATTTATACAGTTTTCATACAACAGACCACCTTACCTGTCTCCTGAGAAACCTGTATACAGGTCAAGAAGCAACAGTTAGAACTGGACATGGAATGATGGACTGGTTGAAAATTGGGAAAGATGTATGTCAAAGATGTATATTTTCACCTTGCTTGTTTAACTTATATGCAGAGTACATCATGAGAAATGCTGGGCTGGGAGACTCACTAGGTGGACACAAGATTGCCAGGAGAAATTTCAACAGCCTCAGATATGCAGATAATACCACTCTATTGGCATAAAAGGAAGAGGAACTAAAGAATACTTTGAAGAGGGTGAAAAAGGAGAGTGAAAAAGCTAGCTTACCACTCAAAATTCAAAAAACTAACATCACATAATCTGGTCACATCACTGCATGCAAGCGGATGTGGGAAAAGTGAAAACAATGACAGATTTTATTTTCTTTGACTCCAAAATCACTGCAGACAATGACTGTAGTCACAAAGGTAACAGACTCTTGCTTCTTGGAAGAAAAGTTATGACAAACTTAAACACCATATTAAAAAGCAGAGACATCACTTTGCCAATAAAGATCTGTATAGTCAGAACTGTGGCTTTCCAGTAGTCAAGAGTAGATTTAAGAGTTGGACCATAAAGAAGGCTGAGCGCCAAAGAATTGGTGCTTTCAAGGAGAGCCAACCAGTCCATCCTAAAGGAAATCAGTCCTGAGTGCTCATTGGAGGGACTGATGTTGAAGCTGAAACTCCAATACTTTAGCCACCTGATGCGAAGAGTTGACTCATTGGAAAAGACCCTGATGCCAGGAGGGATTGAGTGCAGGAGGAGAAGGGGACGACAGAGGATGAGATGGTTGGATGTCATCACCAACTGGATGGACATGGATTTCGGCGGACTCCGGGGCTTGGTGACGGACAGGGAGGCCTGGCGTGCTGCAGTCCATGGGGTCGCAAAGAGTCAGACATGACTGAGCCAGTGAACTGAACTGACTGAATGAGAGTGTACATTGATTGGTTCACTATGGATGAGAAAACTTGATTGGAAATAGAAGGAACAAATTAGTAATTGTAAGACACTTATGAAGTGAAAGGGCTCACTTCATTCTAGACAAAGTTACAAAAGACTCATCACTTGCATTTTCTATATCTATTGAGATTATTTACACTGCTATTTATAACACTATGGAGCAAAAGAAATTCTCATTTGTGTTTGTGGGAATAAAAAATAGTACATCCACTCTGGAAGTCATATTGACATTTTTTTACAAAACTAAACACACTCTTACTATGTCACCCATTAATGGCACTTCTTGGTATCTGTCCTAACATGCTAAAAACATGTTTATACAAGTGCTCATCATAAGTTTTCTAATTGCTAAAACTTGGAACCAAGCAAGATAGACATCATAGATAAATGATCTGTGGCACATTCATAGCATGGACTATTATTTAGTGATAAAAAGAACTTAGTTACCAAATAATGAAAGTATATGAAAGAACTTTTTGCTAACTGAAAGGAACTAATATAACATTGTTTCCTAATATGATTTTAATTATAATACTTCCTGGAAAAAACAAAACTGTGAAGATGGTAAAAAGATGAGTGGTTGACCTTAGTAGGGGTGGGAAGGATGAACAAATGTAGCAAAGGGATGTACTGAAAACAATTCTTTAGAAGTTATAGGTCAACAGCAAAATAGAGAATAAAATAGAGATTTATCATAAACTACCTATGAAGGCATACAGACCTAGCCTTCCCCAAACTGTCCCTTACTAAAACGGTGCAGTTTTTAGCAAGGATGAACACAGCGTAATCACTTAAAATCCAGTTTACCTTAAGGCTCACTATTGATGGTACACATTCTATGGGTTGAGAAGCTATGTAACTACATCCATCCTTATAATATCATTCAGATTATCTTCCCTGGACTCTGCCCGACAAGGAAACCTCTGACCTCTGTCTGGGCCTGCTGCTTTCAGGTTGAGTAGGTTATTAATTATTGACTCTATATCTTTAATAAATATATCTTATTGTGTTAGTTTTGGTAGATTTTATTTCTCAAGAAATCTGTCTGTTTCTTTTATATTATCAAATCTGTGGGCATAGAGTAGTTCTCAGTATTGTTTTTTATTAACCTATTTTTTGTATTAATCTCTTCTTAAAAGGGTTATGTCCTCTCTTTTATTTCTGATATAAGTAATCTTTGTCCTCTCTCTATTTTTCCTTAGTTACTCTGGCTAGAGGCTTATCAATTTAATTGACCTTGCCCAAGCACCAGCTTTTGATTTTGTTGATTTCCTCTATTGATTTCCTGTTTTCAACTGCAATTAATCTCTATTCTAATTCTTATCATTTGTTTTTTTCTGCTTACTTTGGATTTAATCTACTCTTCTCTTTCAAGTTTCCCAAGATAGAAACTTAGGTGACTGATTTTAGATCTTCATTTTTTTCTAATGTATATGCATTCAATGTTATTCATCTCTGTATGTATCAGCTTCACTTCATCCCACAAGTTTTCACTTAAATCAAAATATTATTACAACAGAGGGATGCACGAAGATGTGGTACATATTATACGATGGAATCTCACTCAGGCGTTAAAAAGAATGAAATGTCAATCACAGCAACATGCATGGATCTAGAGATTGGTTTCCTGAGAGAAGTAGTTAGACAGAGAAGAAAAATACCATATTGCATCCCTTATATATGGAACCTAAAAAGAAATGACACTGATGAACTTACTTACAAAGCAGAAAGAGACTCACAGACTGAGAGAACAAACTGAGGGTTGCCAGGGTTGGGGAGAGGGTTGGCGGAAGGGATAATTAGGGAGCTTGGGGTGGACATGTGCACACTGCTATATTTAAAATGGATAATCAATAAAGACTTGCCGTATAGCACACGTGACTCTACTCAGTGTTATGTGGCAGCCTGGATAAGAGGGGAGTGTGGGGGAGAATGGATATCTATATATGTTTGAATTCCTTTGCTGTTCACTTTAAATTATCACAACATTTTTGGTTAATTGGCTATACCATAATAAAAATTAAAAAGTATAAAAATGTATATTATTACAGTTTCTTGAGAAGTCCCCTTTATTCCAAGTATCATTTATAAATGTGTTACACAGTCTGTACATAGTTTGGGATTTTCCAGTTTTTCTTTCTGTTCCTGATTTCTAGTTTCATTCCATCATGGTCCGAGAATACACACTGCATAAGTCCTATACTTTTAGATATACTAAGGTATGTTTTATGGCACAGGATGTGCTCTCTCTTAGTGAAGGTTTGAAATGAGCTTGTGAGAAAAGTGAAATTGTGCTGTTGCCGGATGAATTAGTCTATAGACGCCAAGTATGTGCCGTTGCTTGATGCTGTTGTTTAGTTCAGTTACATCCTATGGGTTTCCCAGGGGAGGGTTTTTTTTTTTCTGAAAGTTGTTTTTTTTTATTTTTTTTTCCATCTCAGGTGTACAGGGAACTCATGTACACCCACGGGAGGTTTTAAAGGCAGTCAAGCTATTCCTTATGACAGTAGAATGATGATTACAGGCCATGCATTTATGAAAATCCACAGAATGTATAACACCAAGAGTGAATCCTAATGTAAATTACTGACTTCAGCTAGTATCGATTGTTGTTCATTGAATGTAACAAATGTAGCATAGCGGTGCAAGATATTAATGGGGAAAACAGAGTAGCAGAAAGATATATACAAGAACCCTGTGCTTTGGACTGAGTGTTCCTGGAAACCTCTAACTACACAAAAAGTCTATTAGTTTAAAAATTAAATTAGAAACATATACAAAAGGAAGAGCCCACAGGTATATACATCTATATCCTATTAAATCTCATCCTTTGGAAAAACTGAGTCTATATATGAGTTTTCGATCTGTAGAAGTTTGCAGATTATGGAATTTTTACATGTGAAGTATATTGATTTTGTCTAAAAAACTCCTCAATTTTAGATATATTTCAAAATGTTTGGTTTTAAATGCCTATAACCTAGCACCAGTTTCTTTTGAGAATGATTACTTTTTACTATTTTTAAAACTAACCTTAAATTGATGGATTTCATTTTATTTTTTTAAATGTTTCATATCTATCATTTTACTAGCATACACATTCTATTTTAGAAAATATTGATAATTTTGGACCATATCTTATAGTAGAAGAAAAATGAGCCATCAAAACCGTAAGTTTGAAATTTGTTCAATATTTTGCCAAATATATCTTGACTTTCCTGGAATAGTCTCAGCTTAGGCTTGTTGTAAAAAATGTACTGTCCACTAAGTGCCATCTTTTATGCGCGGATGTGTTCCATTTGGACTTTATAAATTATACGGTCACCCTCAGCAAGAAGGGGTAACAAAATGGCACATGAGAGGTAACATGATAATTTGTGATAGGAAAGAGTCTCCCAATGGCCCGGGCTCACACTTGACTCATGGCCGTATGGTAGGATGTTCTTCGCCTCAATATAGAATATGTATGCTTTGTCAGAAATAAGTTATATTCAGTTCAGTTGCTCAGGCGTATCCGACTCTTTGGGACCCCATGGGCTGCAGCACACCAGGCCTCCCCGTCCATCACCAGCTCCCAGAGCTTAAGTTGCGTTAGATCTTATTAGAAATCATGATGGAAACTCCCTGGCAGTCCAGTGATCAGGACTTGGCCTTTTCACTGTGAAGGGCTCAAGTTCAACTAAACTACCACAAGCCACCTGGCATGACCCCCCAAAATAAAGAAACTGTGAGAGAACATTTGATTTTATCAAAGAATGCATGTGATTCATATGTTGTTTGCCAGAATTCCTTTCACCACTTTCTTGGTAATATATACCTTCTCACCCTGGCTTCTCATTTTCATGGGAAGGGCTTTAGGTGGGTCCAAGCTTGAGACTAGGAACTCTCACACATAATAATCTGGTATGCTATGAAATAACTGGCTTCTAAATGTTAACATGTATATACATAATGAAAATAGGAATGATTATACATATTTTTCCTAAATTAACTCCCCATTAAAACATGAGAAACTGTTGAGAGCTGGCTTACTAATCCATGTGTCCCTAGTAATGCTAATGCCCCAAATTTCTGGGTCACTATGTGAACCACAGTTTTGCTAAGACAGTGGAACTTCTGTTTTTAGATGAGTTTTAGATAAGGATCAATAAGCACATAGGCAATTTAATGCAACTGCTTGGCTATAAACTGTCTCAGAAGACATATGTTTCTTTAATGCGTTCACTCTAATGTGGTAAAAGTAATTCTATTTGCATTCATATATATTAGTTGCTACTTTTATTTAGCAACAAATTTTAAGTATTGGGAATACTTTTATTTTACCCCAGCTTTCCTCCATTCCCTGAACTTGCAACAACTTATTCATAAACACACAGGGAAGACAGCAGGCGAACAATGATCCATCCTCGATTAAACATTATACTTTTACATCGAGGATAAAGAGGGTCCAGGGAAATTAATCCTTTGCCCTAGGAAGTTTATTAAAAATGCTAAATCAGGAGCTGATGGCAGCTTAAATAGCTTTAAGTAATTCTCTAGGGGAAATCTTCTAAAATCCTATCTGTTAAGGTAGATTTGGTTCAAAAAGAGACAAAGATCAAGGTAAGAAAAATAGTATCGCTATCAAACATTGCTGATCTTAAATGATGAAGTTAAAAAACTAAAGAAAATATTTATACAATAGACATTATATGTCAATAAAAATCCATTTGGTACTAAAAGCTTAAATTTTTTTTTCAACTTAAGTATATGAAACGACCTCTGAACAAAAAAAAATAAAGTATCAAAATTAAAAAAAAAAAGTGGTGCTTAGTGAAACATCTATATTTATGCACCAATG
>SJYA01001030.1:70731-146620 GCA_006410615.1 Neotragus moschatus | reverse complement strand
CCTAGTTATGGAAAATCCTTTCTGATAGACTTTAGGTCATTGTCACAGATAATGAAGTGTGGTAGTTGCCATGTGTCCTGAGAGGAAACAAACCAAGGATTTTCCTACTCTGCCGGTTGGTCCCCTTCCTCATGAATAGTTTAAAAAAAAATACCTGTGAATTTACAAATCTCAAATAAGTTGCTAAGCAGTTTTTACCCAACATTGTAGAAGAATTATAATTACCTACTATTATTTCTGAAATAAGCATAGGAAAGTTATTATTCTTAAACATTTTAATAGGCTATCAATGAATTAAAGCTTGATATCAGTGTCTCCTTTAGAAAGCTTTGACTTTTTTAAATTGACTGTGTAATGGGGAAAAGAAATACAAGAAATGTTCTCATCACAGAGCCTCAACTACACTAGGTGAATTTACTTACTCTTACTTTCCAGACAGAAGAGAAGCCTTTAGGTGTAAGCTTTTTGAATGCCTCATATTACTAGCATACAATATGCTCACATTATTAACTTTTTGTTTCTAATTTACTTTTTCCAAATCTCCTTTATATGCACTTGAATTCCATTTTATCTTCCTATATATATAGAACTTAATCACTCTACTTCATCCTTAGTTTAGCAAAATAATTAAAAACACAAAGGCAAAAAACAAGCATTAAAAGTATTTTATCTCTTAATATTTTTTATTTCCTTACATTCATCCTGTCGTGATATGAGTTTCCAAGGGCCCAGAGAGTACCGGTAATCAATAGTTGTGTGTTTATTGAACAAATAAGTGTTTAAATTTCTTACATTAAAGTTTAGAATAATTTAATATTAAATATATGACTAACTGGGCTTCCCAGGTGGCTCAGTGGTAAAGAATATGGTTGCCATTGCAGGACCTGAAGGAGATGGGGGTTTGATCCCTGGGTCGGGAAGATCTCCGGAGGAGGCAAGGGCCACCCACTCCAGTATTCTTGTCTGAAAAATCCCACGGAGAGAGGAGCCTGGTGGGCTACATACAGTCCATCGGGTGGCAAAGAGTCAGAGAATCAGACACGACTGAGCATGCACATATGACTTACTACCTTGTACAAAGTAACTAATGCAAAGTATTGATATACTTATTATTAAAATATTAAAACAGATGCAATAGAAAAGAGAACAAAAATTGCTTAAATGTGAAGAAACTATTTTACTGTTTTATCCTACTATTTCTCTTTTTAGTTAACAGTGATAAAATTCACCCATTTTCAGTTATTCCATGTCTCTGATGTTTCTTGCAACAATTACGAATGGAAAAGAATGTTAAATTTAAAATATTCATACATCCATGAGGCTTAGAGAAAAATTGCTTTCTTGGTTGAAAGTGTGAAAGTGTTAGCTGCTCAGACGTGTCTGACTCTTTGTGACGTCATGGACTGTAGCCCACCAGGCTTCTCTATCCATGGAATTCTCCAGGCAAGAAAATTGGAGTGAGTTGCCATTCCTTTCTCCAGGGGATCTTCCTGACCCAGGGATTGAACCCAAGTCTCCTGCATTGTAGGCAGATTCATTACCATCAGAGTTACCAGGGAGGCCTTCCTGGTTGAGGAAAATATTTATATAAGAAAGAAATTGGAAAGTTGACCATATGGTATGCTGCTGCTGCTGCTAAGTTGCTTCAGTCATGTCTGACTCTGTGCGATCCCAGAGATGGCAGCCCACCAGGCTCCCCCATCCCTGGGATTTCCTAGGCAAGAACACTGAAGTGAGTTGCCATTTCCTTCTCCAATGCATGAAAGTGGAAAGTGAAACTGAAGCCGCTCAGTCGTGTTCGACTCTTTGCTACCCCATGGACTTCAGCCTACTAGGCACCTCCATCCATGGGATTTTCCAGGTAAGAGTACTGGAGTGGGGTGCCATTGCCTTCTCCAGACAATATGGTATAAATTATAATTAAAACATTACATATTTTAACATGGTGTGATTTCCAAATGTGAGACGTGTGTGTGTAATGATGTATCATTATCATAAAATAAAGTAGCACAGAAATAAGAATTCATTTTCAGAGCTTTGCAAATTTTGCATAGTTACAGAACCACCATCCAAAGCAAGACCCCAAAATCTCCACTGCTCTAAAACCTTGCCTCATGTAGTTTTCCAACAAATTCTCTGTCCCAGCCCCCAAATTATGCTCTCATTTCTAATGCTATTGATAGATTCTGGCTGCTCGTACACTTTATAAATAGAATTGTATAATACATACTTTCTTCATTCTAGCTACTTTCACTCAACATAAAGTGTCGGAGATTCAATCATGTTGCTATTTCATGTACTGGGAGTTCATTATTATTACGTTTTTAGTACTGAGTAGTATTACAATGTATGAATAGTCCACAGTATTTTTACCTATTCTCTTGCTGATAGACATATGAATAGTTTCCGGTTTTGGTTACTGTGAGCAAGGTTGTGAATAAAGTTTTTGTTATGAGTCTTTTTGTGGATATACATTCTATTGGTGGTGGTAGAACATCTAGTAACATAATTCCATAGGGCAGATGTATTTTTAACATCATACCAACATTTGGTGTTGTCAATGTATATTTTTGAAAATTTAGCCACTCTATTGGGTATAAGGCAGTATATTTTCAGTATCTTAACTAGGATCGTCCTGAAAAAAAAAAAAACTGTTGCATTTTATTTGTGTCTATTAAAGTTTTTGCCATGTTTAATTGAATTAATTAATTCTATTTTAATGTATTATTTGTTCAGTCACTCAGTCATGTCTGACTCTGCAACACCATGGTCTGCAGTACGCCAGACTTCCCTGTCTCAAATTCATATCTATTGAGTCAGTGAGGCCATCCAACCAACTTTGTCGTCCCCTTCTCCTCCTGCTTTCAGTCATTCCCAGCTTTAGGGTCTTTTCTAATGAAGCAGCTCTTCACATCAGGTGGCCAAAGTATTGGAGCTTCAGCTTCAACATCAGTCTTTCCAATGAATATTCAGGACTGATTCCCTTTAGGATTGACTGGTTTGATATCCTTGAAGGCCAAGGGACTCTCAAGAGTCTTCTCCAACACCAAGTTCAAAAGCATCAATTCTTCAGGACTCAGCTTTCTTTATAGTCCAACTCTCACACCCATACACGACCAATCGAAAAACCATAGCCTTGACTAGACAGACCTTTGTTGGCAAAGTAATGTCTCTGCTTTTAAATATGCTGTCTAGGTTGGTCATTTCTTCCAAGGAGCAAGAGTTTGTTTTTTTTTTTTTTAATTGCATGGCTTCAGTCACCATCTGCAGTGGTTTTGGAGACCCAAAAATAAAGTCTATTACACTTTCCATTGCTTCCCATTTATTTGCCATGAGGTGATGGGACCAGATGCCATGATCTTAGTTTTTTGAATGTTGAGTTTTAAGCCAGCTTTTTCACTCTCCTGTTCACTTTCATCAAGAGGCTCTTTAGTTCCTCTTCACTTTCTGCCATTAGTGTGGTATCAACTGCATATTTGAGGTTAATGATATTTCTCTTGGCAATTTTGATTTCAGCTTGTGCTTCATCCAGCCCAGCGTTTCCCATGGTGTACTCTGCATAGATGTTAAATAAGCAGGGTGACAACATACAGCCTTGATGTACGCCTTTCTCAATTTGGAACCAGTCCGTTGTTCCATGTCTTATTCTAACTTGTTTCTTGACCTACATACAGGTTCTCAGGAGGCAGGTAAGATGGCCTGGTATTCCTGTCTCTTTAAGAATTTTTCAAATGGCAACCCACTCCAGCACTCTTGACTGGAAAATCCCACGAATGGAGGCGCCTGATAGGCTACAGTCCATGGGGTCGCAAAGAGTCGGACACGACTGAGCGACTTCACTTCACTTCACACAGTCAAAGGCTTTAGTGTAGTCAATGAAGCAGAAGTAGATGCTTTTCTGGAATTCTCTTGCTTTTTCCATGATACAGTAGATGTTGGCTATTTGATCTCTGTTCCTCTGCCTTATGTAAACCGAGCTTGAACATCAGCAAGTTCTCAGTTCATGTACTGTTGAAGCCTCGCTTGGAGAATTTTGAGCATTACTTTACTAGCGTGTGAGATGAGTGCAAATTGTGCAGTAGTTTGAGCCTTCTTTGGCATTGCCTTTCTTTGGGACTAAAATGAAAACTGACATTTTCCAGTCCTGTGGCCCCTGCTGAGTTTTCCAGATTTGCTGGCATATTGAGTGCAGCACTTCCACAGCCTCATCTTTCAGGATTTGAAAGAGCTCAACTGGAATTCCGTCATCTCCACTAGCTTTGTTTGTAGTGATTCTGCCTAACACTCACTTGACTTCACATTCTAGGGTGTCTGGCTCAAGGTGAGTGATCACACCATCGTGGTTATGTGTATCATCAAGTTCTTTTTTCTATAGTTCTCCTGTGTATTCTTGCCACCTCTTCTTAATGTCTTTGCTTATCTGAATATCTTCTAGATGATTTATTATTTATTTCTCACTTATATTTAGAAGTGCTTTAGATATTTTATAGACACATTCCTCATCATATGCATTGTGTTTCCAATTGTAGTCTGCCAACCCAATGTCTTTATGGGAGCAGACTGTTAGGAAGCAGACATTTTTTATTTGATAAAGTCCAATTTGTTTTTTTCCTCTTGTGGTAGATGCATATGGCAAGAAGTCTGAGAAAACTTTTCCTGTGCTAAGTTCCCATAGATTTTTTGCAATCTGTTTTTCCAGACATTTATGGATGTGTGTGCTGTGGTTCCGTCTATGCTCTACCTCAGATTAATTCTGTTTAAGGAATTTGGTGGTGGTTGAAGTTGTTTGTTTATTTTTCTCGTGGCTGTCTGTCTGTCGCCCAATAGTATCCAACCCTTTGCATCCCCATGGAATGTAGCCCACATGTTTTTGCACTTTTTCAAATACATAATTTGATTATTCATACAAAATGATTCAAAACTCTTTTTCTTATATAATTCTAATACGTGGAGCATCTCTGAGACTGATTCTATTGACCACTTTTGCTCTTGAACTTGGGTTATGTTTTCTTGATTTTCTAAATGTATTTTATAATCTTGGATTTTCTACTGAAAGTTTTATATAAAATAATGATGAAGACTTAAGTAAATAATGTTAGTATCAAGAAAAGAGCAGATTTCTTTCCTGTTATTACATAACAATGGGGCTGAATCAATTCAACCTGTACTTATACTGGGTCTGAGTTTTGTTGCAAGCTTAATATGTTTCCCTCTCCAGCATGCTTTCCTGGAAAATTCCATGGACAGAGGAGCCTGGCAAACTACAGTCCACCAGGTTGCAAAGAGCTGGACATGGCTAAGTGACTAATACTATGTAATATGGTTCAGATTGTGGCTTTTTTTTTTTTTTAATATTTTGGGGTAGAACTTGGACCAAAGATCTGAACACTGAGGAGCCTTCCTTGTTTCACAGTTTAATTTTTACAAATATGTGGAAAATCTCATGATTCTTTACAGTCTCTCTTCCAGATTTTTGGCTTTCTGTGGACGTTTTTGACCTTTAGCCCTGCCCTCTGTTCTCTGTGTCTCAGTAAACCCTTCCCGCCTACTCACCACATCTTAGCTTCTGTAGTGCTCCAGCCCTGTGCTGTGTGGGGTCCTTTTCCCCCCAGATTATTGAGATATCATTGACACACAACACTGAATGAGTTCAAAGTGAACAACATTCTCTAGGAATATATTTCTTATTTCACTTGCCAGCCCCTCAGTATTCTGAAGGGGGAAGCCTAGTGTGTCCAAGATGTTTGTCTCTGCTCTCTTACCCTGAAAGACTAGAGGCTTTTTTTTTTTTAATTAGAATTAGAGGGTTGTAGAGGTATCTCTCAGAGAAGGCAGTGGCACCCCACTCCAGTACTCTTGCCTGGAAAATCCCATGGATGGAGGAGCCTGGTGGGCTGCAGTCCATGGGGTCGCTAAGAGTCGGACACAACTGAGTGACTTCACTTCCACCTTTCACTTTCATGCACTGGAGAAGGAAATCGCAACCCACTCCAGTGTTCTTGCCTGGAGAATCCCACGGACGGGGGAGCCTGGTGGGCTGCCGTCTCTGGGGTCGCACAGAGTCGGACACGCCTGAGCGACTTTACTTTCACTTTTCACTTTCATGCATTGGAGAAGGAAATCGCAACCCACTCCAGTGTTCTTGCCTGGAGAATCCCAGGGGCGGCGGAGCCAGGTGGGCTGCCGTCTATGGGGTCGCACAGAGTCGGACACGACTGAAGCGACTCAGCAGCAGAGATATCTCTCTCGATACTGCCTCTTTCACCGTCACCAAATCTAGTGAAGAACAGCAGTTAAGGGAGCACAGGTGAATGCAGCTCAGCTCTGGGGTGTGAGTCCTTCACACCAGCCCACACGTCGCTGTGACGCGGCTGCTGAAAGTGAAGCGCATCTCTTCACCCCCTTTCATGTTTCCTCCTCCTAAGAAACTCTACCGGGGATGGGAAAAGGTTTGAGTCTGTTCTCTCCTGAATAGAACCTGAGGCTGTCTGGAATGTACTTCCTTTTATTTGTGTTTGCTTGAAAGAGAAGCACTGATTTTATACTGAATTTGGCAAGATCACAGTTTTGCAGCTTGAGTAATGTTTCATTCTTAGTGTGGAAATAACCATCTCCTGTGACCTTCTATTCCTCAAAGTTTTTTATTTGAGATTGATTAAAAATACTTTATCCATAATATGTCCATTACTATTGCTATTAACAAAATAAATTGATGGAATAAAATATGCATAAATTATACAGATGCCAAGAAATGTATGCAGAAAGATTGGGAAAATAGTGCATAAAAGAATTTTGGCATTAATTTACTTATCCTCTTGCAAATTGCAATAATTTTATCAATACATCTTTTAAAATATTTATATATACACTACTTAAGAGTATTGAGATTCAATTGGCTAAATATTGAATATTCATAAATGCCCCATGTATAGTTGTACCTTTTTGCATTTATTATTATATTTTAACATTAAACAATTATATGAGATATGTAAAATTGTTATTTTGATTTTACAAATGAGGAAACTGAGGGGATTGAAAAGGCAATATTTAAATACACTTGATTTTATTATTGGGTCTTATTTTAAGTAGAATGTACTGTTTTCAAGAACCCAAATAATGCTTTAGGGCATGAGATAGTTAATTTAATATAGGTATACTTTATCAAATAATAACAAATAGACTTGTCTAAATATAGCATAGATTTGAGGAAAACTGCTCTTGGTATTTTTTCCTAGAAAGTCATACATTAGATTTAGTTAATTAAGCATGGCTATTGTCATGCAACATAATTTAGTAAACCTATTATATTAAGTTGATAATATGTTCATATCTACTTTGTCCCACTTTTCCAAAGTTTTATTTTCCACATCAAACGAATTATATTGAGCTGCCAAATATATTTATCCCACCAGAACACTGACTACATTGTGTATTAATCAGATAAGTTAAAATCTCTGTATACTTTAAATAAAGGGTGTTTTAAAGACACAGGCAAAGAATAAAATTCCTGGGAAATTCTGTATCTTAATCGATATTCAGCTGGGAAAATTAATTGCCTCTTTAATGTTCTATATGTGTGTGTGTGTGTGTGTGTGTGTGTGTGTGTACATGCATATTATACAAAATGTAACAGGTAGATTTCGAGCAAAATAAATAACTAAACCGCAATGATAAAGCCTAATGAGATGGTCATGGGAGGTAAACTATGCTAATGGGAATGCCCCACTGTTAATCATATACCATGCTATGCACCATCCCTTTTCAGCAGTTCGCTCAGGTCGAGTTGGTCAGGTTTGCATCTGAGGCCAGTATACTGCTTCTCAACATGGAACTGGAGCTCAGTTTCACTGCAGGTAAATTTTAGTGACAGAGGAACAGTTTTCAAACAAAATGGATAATTTCTTTCAATATTAAACCTAATTAATTGGTTTCAGATCTTTGGAAAGGATTATATGGTTTACCCAATGAACACTGAGGGATCTCTTAGAGTCCTGATGACTAATACTCAACTTCAGTTCAGATTTCAGATTCTTTATTCAATTATCTTTACTTTTACTTTATTTATAATTATTTGGGCTTCCTGGGTAACTCAAATGGCAAAGCATCTGCCTGCAAAGTGGGAGACCCGAGTTTGATCCCTGTGTCTGGAAGATCCCCTGGAAGAGAGCATGGCAGCCCACTCCAGTATTGCCTGGAGAATCTTATGGACAGAGGAACCTGGTAGGCTACAGTCCTTGGGGTCACAAAGAGTCAGTCGTGACTGAGCAACTGACATTTTCACTTTCACTTTCTTCAAATCAGCACACAGCTAGAGGTTGGGAAATGGTAGCAAGTGCTTGGTGGTTTTACCATATGAATCTGAATATTTGATATGGACTCAGAAAATTGGAGATATTTACTCTTGAAAATCATTAACAACCTTATTTAACAACACATGTACATCAGGTTAAAAATTTTAGTTACTGAGTTTTCAATTTGCAAGACAGAGCCTAATGAAACTTTAATCAATATTTATATTTAAACAATAAAATAATCTTCTCACTCTTGTGGCATATTTAGATATTTTTATATACCAAGTTCATCATCAGTGTATTGTCTAAAAAAAGAAAGAATGAGTTGTAGAAGATGTCTCTGGGCTGGGGATGGTGGTATTTGCAAAGTGGTGTGACTTAGTAGCAGCAGCAGTAATAATAATCTCATATTTGCACAGAGCTTTTATATTTATCAAGGATCTTTTATCCTTTCCCACCAATGTAGGGGCTCTATTAGCTAATTTATCACTCAGCCAAGGGTTTCTGATACCTTAATTTTCCTTTGATATTCCAGAGCTAAAGAATTTAAGTGTCCTATGCTTTCTATTAGTTGAGAGACATTTCTCTTTTTCAGAGGCAAAAGAGGCATGACCCTTTGGCTTTAGAATTGCTCCTTTTGCTTTATCTGCCGTCTGCAAGCACCACCACACATAGGCACACGCCTAGTCTTCTATGCTGGCCCACGCCTTCCTTATTCTCTAAACGTTAGTGTTGCCTCCTCTCCAACCCCATGGTGTTTGCAGTTCCTCTCCAGCTGCATTCAGTACCTTCTCCTATACTGATACAGCCTCTCGTTTATGCCTATAACAAACTTAGCTTATTCCTGGTGGCTATTTTTTTTAAAGTTTCATCCCATTTTAATGATTGCTTTAAAAGTAACTTTAAAATTAATTCCCATTTACAATTATTACAAAATATTTGCCATGTTGTACAATACATCTTTGAGCCATACAACCAACTGTTTGTGTCTCCCACTCACCCCACCCATCTACTGACCCGCTCCGCCTCTCCCCACTGGCAACCTCTAGTTCGTTCTCTGTTTTTCTGAGGCTGCTTCTTTTTGTTATACCTGCTAGTTCACTGTATTTTTCAGATTCCACATATAAGTGATATTGCACAGTATTTGTCTTTCTCTATCTATTACACTCAGCAATGCTCTCCAAGTCCATCTGTGTTGCTGCGAGTAACAAAATTTGATTCTTCAATGCTTGTGTGTACATGTATGTGTGCTTATGTGTGTATATATATATATATATATATATACACACACACACAATGACCTTCCCTGGTGACTATATATATAGGGAGAGAGAGAGAGAGAGAGAGGGAGAGAGAGAGAGAATCTTTATTCATTTATTGATAGACACTGTGGTTGCTTCCATATCTTGGCAATTGTAAATAATGCTGTTTTGAACATGGGGGTGCATGTATCTTTTCAGATTAAAGTTTTGGTTTCTTTTGGATACATACCCAGGAAGGGAAGCTCTGGGTCACATGGTGGATCTATTTTTAGTTCTTTGAGAAACCTGTAGGATGTTTCCCATGGTATAAAATGGTTCCCAACAGTATAAAAGTGTTTCCTTTTCGCCATAGTCTCATCAACATTTGTTATTTGTGTTCACTTGGATAATCGTTATCCCGGCAGGCATGAGACAGGTCTCATTGTGGTTTTGATTTGCATTTCCCTGATGATTATTGGAGTTGAGCCTTTGTTTCAGGAGAAGGCGATGGCACCCCACTCCAGTGTTCTTGCCTGGAGAATCCCAGGGACGAGGGAGCCTGGCGGGCTGCCGTCTGTGGGGTNGTTTTGATTTGCATTTCCCTGATGATTATTGGAGTTGAGCCTTTGTTTCAGGAGAAGGCGATGGCACCCCACTCCAGTGTTCTTGCCTGGAGAATCCCAGGGACGAGGGAGCCTGGCGGGCTGCCGTCTGTGGGGTCACACAGAATCGGACATGACTGAAGTGAGTTAGCAGCAGCAGCCTTTGTTTCATGTCTGTTGGCCATTTTCATTTCCTCTTTGGAAAATGTATATTCAGTTCTTCTGTCCATTTTTCAAACAATTGTCTTCTTCTGATGTTGAGCTGTATGTGTTGTTTATATATGTTAAATATTAACATTTATAGGTACTATCATTTGCACATATTTTCTGCTAGTCAGCAGATTGCATTTTCATTTTGTCAGTGGGTTCCTTTGCTGGATAAAAGCTTATAAGTTTAATTAGGTCTCTCTCTCTTTTTTTTAAAATTTCCTTTACTTTAGGAGAAAGATTCAAAAGAAAATGTTGCTGCGTTTTATTTCAAAGAATGTTCTGCCTATGTTTTCCTCTTGGAGATTTACAGTACCAATTTTGAGTTTATTCTTGCATATGGTATAAAGAATGTCCTAGTTTCACCTTATGAAATGAAACGTCTTCTCTGTGGATTTTAGCAGTGGAAAATTCCTGGGTTTGATATTTAACTGCAGTCATGTAAGATATCAACTGGTAGAGATAGGGTCATTGAGCCAAACAGGTCTTTCCAGTACATTTCTTTGTAACTTCTTTTACAATTTTTAAAAATTAAAGTTAGAGGAAGAAAAAGGAGAAGGAATAAGAGAAAGAAGGAAAGGAGAAGAAGGAGGAGAAGAGAGAGGCTTTCCCGTCCTCTGCTGTCTTCCGGAGCTTGCTCATATTCACATCCATTGAGTCAGTGATGCCATCCAAACATCTCATCCTCTGCCACCCCCATCTCCTTTTGTGTTCAGTCTTTCCCAGCATCAGGGTCTTTCCCAGTGATTCCACTCCTTGCCCAGGTGGCCAAAGTACTGGAGCTTCTACTTTAACATCAGCCCTTCCAATGAATATTCAGGGTTAATTTTCTTAAGGATGGACTGGTTTGAAAACATCAATTCTTTGGCGCTCACCCTTCTTTATGGTCTCACATACACACACGACTACTGCAAAAACTATAGCTTTGACTATACAGACCTTTGTCGGCAAAGTGATATCTCTGCTTTTTAATACACTGTACAGGTTTGCCAGAGCTTTCTTTCCAAGTAGCAAGTGTCTTTTTTAATTTCGTGGCTGCAGTCACCACCTGCAGTCATTTTGGAGTCCAGGAAATAAAATCTGCCACTGCTTCCAGGGTCTCCCCTTCTACTTGCTATGAAATACTCAGATGGGACTCCATGAACTTAGCTTTTTGAATGTTGAATTCTAAGCCAGCTTTTTCACTCTCTTCTTTCACCCTCATCAAGAGGCACTTTATTTCCTCTTCACTTTCTGCCTTTAAAGTAGCATCATCTGCATATCTGAGGTTATTAATATTTCTCCCGGCCATCTTGATTCCAGCTTGTGCTTCATCTAGCCCAGCATTTCGCATGATGTACTCTGCATACAAGTTAAATAAGCAAGGTGACAATCTACTGCCTTGTTTGTATTCCTTTCCTAATTTTGAGCTAGTCTGTTGTTCCCTGTCTCGTTCTAACTGTTGCTTCTCGACCCACATACAAGTTTCCCAGTAGACAGTTAAGGTGATCTGGTACTCCCATCTCTAAGAATTTTCCACAGTTTGTTGTGATCCATACAGTCAATGGAGAAGGAAACAGTAACCCACTCCAGTATTCGTGCCTGGAAAATTCCATGGACAGAGGAACCTGGTGAGCTACAGTCCGTGGGGTAGCAAAGAGTTGGCCACGACTGAACACATCAGCAAATACAGTCAAAGGCTTTAGCATAGTCTATGAAGAAGTAGCAAATATTTTTCTGAAATTCCCTTGCTTTCTCCATGATCCAACGGATGTTGGCACTTTGATCTCTGGTTCCTCTGCCTTTTCTAAATACAGCTTGTACATCTGGAAGTTATCAGTTCACATGCTGCTGAAGCCTAACTTGAAGGATTTTGAGCATAAGCTTGCTAGCATCTGAAATGAGTTTAACTGTACAATGCTTTGAACATTCTTCAGCATGTCCCTTCTTTGGGATTGGAAAGTTTGTGATGTAATACTACTTAAATCTTAAGAAGTCTATGTGTGATTAGAAAAAATAATGTACATGATATTTTTCTTAAGACTCTTCAACCTTTCATAAAATCAATAAAAATAAACATCAATAATATAAACATAAAAATAAAAATCAATAAAAAACAACTAAATGTTGTCACAAGTGACACCACCATTTTAGTTTGTTTTCTTAAGGACAGGCAAAGTGGCCAATTTTCAGGATACATTATTAACATTGTACCAAATCAAGATTATCTCAAATTGATATTATATATACATACGAAATTCATTAATATAAAGTTTCCAGTGTTACTACATAGAAGAGTAATGATAAAAACATCAATGAGAGAAAAGTGATAAAAAAGCAATGTTATATTTAATCAAATGGCACTGTGTGAGTATATGCCTGCTTTCATTTTATTTCTTTATTTACAAAGTTCATTCAAAGCATAGTTCCTATACAACCTTAGAAACAATTTTTACCCAAAAATATATTTTAATGAGAGTTCACTCACATACTTTTTGCACAAAACTATATTTCAGTTTTGCTTTTCAAGATTATTTTCTCATGTACAGCTGTGTAGGAACAGATATTTGTGTAGTGGTAGTCAATAAGTAACAAACCTTCCAGGCATAAACTTTTCATTTCTCCTAAAATTCAGTTCGGTAAGTTGTATTGAGTGAATAATCTGAGCCAGTCTCAATGTTAGGACATATCCTTATCTCATAGCTTTTATGGTGTTATAGTTTCCATGGTAGCTTTCTTCCTTGCTGAACAAAGAGAGGACCAATCCACATGTTTCATTTCCAAGGAAAGATATTTAATACATCATTGAGTTTTATTTCTGTATAACAATTTGGCCTAAGAAAAGTAAAGCAAAAACCTTCCTCTAGCCATGTAACATAAATGAAATACCATTAAGTCAATAAAAGGTGCAATGCTTTAAAACTCTGAAATCTAGTATGAAAGCCAAATGTGGGCTAAAATTACCTACTTTCTTACAATTTTTTGTGAAGTGAACAAATTAAATATACCTGAACATATAAAAGAAACCCAGAATCCTATTATTACTTGTAAGCTGAGACATAATTGCAGTTAATCAGTTATCATTATTTTGAGTTAACCATCTAATTTATAGTTTGTATGTACAGCATGGTTTATAGAAACATCATTATTTCTTGCTTCTAAATATGGCAGAAAGGCAGACATTCATTTTTGCACTCTAATGTAAAATAAAGTATGGACCATTGGCTAAGGTCCCTGTACACAAAAATGAATACCAGAAAATAAGCAGTAGTTAATTATTCTTGAGACACACCAATTGAAGCAGTATGTCATGACTGATTCTTATCTCTGTGTGTGGTTAAGGACAATGAATTACATCTAAAAATATTACCCTTTCTTTGATTACAAAGTGAATTTGTCATAAAAGCCATATTTATAATTGTGAAAGGGAAACTATCTTTAGGGAAACTTGCCCTGCGGATCTCCCAGCATAAAAGGAACAGAAGGACTACTCTTCCCTCTTTTACTTTCTACTCTAACCAGTCATTTTTCCTGTTCTGGAAAGTGACTCACTGGATGATGCTTGGATTACGAACATTCATGTCTTTTGTAATGACAGTTTCTTCCTCTGTATAGTATCAGTGAAAGTATTTGAGTGTTGTTATCCAGTTAAAGCTTATCAAATAGGCCCCTTTGAGACTGCTTTCTATTGCAATTGATGTCTCTCAGAAAGTATATTCAATGAAACGTTCAAGCACCTGAAGTAGTAATGGCTTTTCTTGTTATGAAAGAAGATGATCTAGGATCGCCTATATAAAATATTCTAGGATTAAGTGTCTGTACCATTTCTGCTACATTTTTTTCCTTTAATTGTTATACTATAAGAAAATAACCTATTATTTCTAGTAAACAAGGGAAGAAAAATAAAATGATTTGCAAGGCTGACAAACATATGTCAGCCTTCAGTTTGTACGCTGGCTTCACTGCCGGAGGATTCAGCAGCCAAGGCAGGTGGGCAGGCCGAAATTGCAACAGAAATTTAAAAACATATATTTTTGCTTGAAGCACTGTGATATTAATTTATGACTTAATAAATACAACAAGTTGCCACTGAGGCTTGCAAGCCTCACGAGAGAAGCAACATGAAGATACCTATGTGAGTAGCTGCTCAGATAATTAAGAACAGTGGCTGATTAGACACATGCAGGGTGATGCCTTTACCGAAGTTGTATTCCCTACACCTGTACCTCTGAGTCCAAATGTTGTCAGTGATATGAAAACCCAATGATTTACAAGATAACTTCTGAATATATAATATCGTCAAAATATGATTAGTGCCCATTAAAATGATAAATATATTACAGCTTGACAGATGGGACTTTAATAAGCTGGGCTCTCAGGATTTCTGATTTTCTGCTGTTTGTAGCTATGGATACCATAAATCTCAGAACACATTCCTCCTCTTAGGACTCTCCAGTGGCTTACCACTGCAACCAGAATACATATATAAGCTTAAGTTCTGTTCTGCAAGGGACTACATACTCTGGCTGATGCCTGCATCTCTGCTCACTTTTCTCTCCTTTCTTCCAAGCAGTCATGACATTTCATCTCCGCTAGCCTTTATCGTATCTCTTAAATATGCTTAGGTATTTTATATTGTGATTTCTTCATCTCTGAACTGTGCTTTTTAGTACTAGATCCATGCAAGCCGGGCTTCTCATCTTTCAGGCCTCCAGAAAGGCCTTATCCAATCACCATGGCCAACACAATGCCTCTTTCCCCCTGTTCTTCTTTATTACATTGCTCTACTCTTTATTTTATAGCACATAACAGTGGCTAACATGTTATTTGTTAGCATTTTTATTGTCTGCATTCTTCTCACCAGAATGTTAGCTCCAAGATTGAGGGCTCTATTTGGTTTACATAATAGGCAACCAAAAATTGAGTTTACATTTGATGGAAAATAAATCTACTACTTTAATATATTAATTTATGAATTATCCAAAGTTTCATATATAAATGAAAATTTCCACTATTAAAATGACTATTAGATTGGAGGGTTGTTGTTCAGTTGCTAAGGGTCTGACCCTGCGACTCCATGGACTGCAGCATGCCATATTTTTTGTCCTTCACTATTTTCCAGAGTTTGCTCAAATTCATGTCCATTGAGTCAGTGATGCTATCCAGTCATCTCATCCTCTCCTCCTGCCTTCAATTCTTCCCAGCATCAGAAGAGAGCACAGAAGCACAGATAAAAATAATGTCACCATCAATATTTTTGGGCTTATGGTTTATAAAAGTACTTCCAACTTCTTATTTAGTCTAAAATACAGGTATAGTAATTTTAATTCCTAAATACATCTTTTGTATTTCTTGTCTTAAACTGTGTTATAAGTGACAAGATGAAATGTGGTTTGACAATTCTTGCAAGAGTTAGAGGTTTTATCTCCTCCAAAGCAAATGTATTTAAACTTGAAATAAATGCTTTCGATGGCATTTAAAAACAAAAACCCCTGGACTATAGGTACTTAGGGACAATAATAACAAATGCATAAACATTTGCTGAGTTATGTGACAGGTACTCACTGTTATTACTCTCTACAGATATCAGTTCAGTTCAGTTCAGTCGCTCAGTCGTGTCCGACTCTTTGCGACCCCATGAATCGCAGCACGCCAGGCCTCCCTGTCCATCACCAACTCCCAGAGTTCACCCAAACTCATGTCCATTAAGTCAGTGATGCCATCCAGCCATCTCATCCTCTGTCGTCCCCTTCTCCTCCTGACCCCAATCCCTCCCAGCATCACAGTCTTTTCCAGTCTCTTCACATGAGATGGCCGAAGTACTGGAGTTTCAGCTTTAGCATCATTCCTTCCAAAGAAATCCCAGGGCTGATCTCATTCAGAGTGGACTGGTTGGACCTCCTTGCAGTCCAAGGGGCTCTCAAGAGCCTTCTCCAACACCATAGTTCAAGAGCATCGATTCTTCGGCACTCAGCCTTCTTCACAGTCCAACTCTCACATCCACACATGACTACAGGAAAAATGCAAATCAAAACCACAGTGAGATATTACCTCACACGGGTCAGAGTGGCCCTGATCATTCAGAATGGCTGGAGAGGGTGTGGAGAAAGGGGACTGCTCTTACACTGTTGGTGGGAATGTAAATTGATATAGCCACTATGGAAGACAGTATGGAGATTCCTTAAAAAGCTAGGAATAAAAGCACCATATGACTCAGCAATCCCACTCTTAGGCAGATACCCTGAGGAAACCAAAATTGAAAAAAAGACACCTGTATCCCATTGTTCCTTGCAGCACTATTTACAATAGCTAGAACATGGAAGCAACCTAGATGTCCATCGACAGATGAATGGATAAAGAAGTCGTGGTACACATACACAAGGGAAAATTACTCAGCCATATAAAGGATCAGCCATATAAAGGAACATATTTGAGTCAGTTCTAATGAGGTGGATAAACCTAGAACGTATTATAAAGAGTGAAGAGAGAAAGAGAAAGATAAATATCATATTCTAATGCACAAGTACGGAATCTAGAAAAATGGTACCGAATAATTTATTTACAGGCCAGCAGTGGAGAAGCAGTCATAGAGAATAGACTCTTGGGCATGGGGAGAGGGGAGGAGCGGGTGAGATGTATGGAAAGGGTAACACGGAAATTTACATTACCACATGTAAAATAGATAGCCAACTGGAATTTGCTTTATGGCTCAGGAAATTCAAACAGGGGCTCCGTATCAACCTAGAGTGGTGGGATGGGGAGGGAGATGAGAGAAAGGTTCAAAAGGGAGGGGATATATGTATACCTATGGCAATAATTTTTTTTAATGGCAAAATAAATTCAAATGATAGCAATATCTTATCATCCCATTCTTTTCCTAAAGCACCAATCAAATAATACAGATAATATTTAAACACTTAAAATTTAATTCAAGACAGTTACTATTTTTCATGCTATACTATTTTACAATGTATTTTTCATATTTCCAAATAGCTAGCTTTAGAGTCTAATGATTTATACAAACACACTAATAGATAACTCTGGAAATTGTCATAAGATTACTCAAGAATTCTAATAATTTGATGCTGCCTCTTTTTGAGAAATAAGAAAATGATATAACTAGCTTTAAAAAACTAATTAGGGTATTTTGCCTCATGGGGCTTATATTATCACTTCGAAGAATGTCTTATTCTGACACATTTCATATTCTTACAACTTTCATATGTTAACAACCTGAAAATTAATCCAATACAGTTACCTGTTATTACAAAAAATAAAAAATGGAGCTTCCTATTGTTCCAGATTATCATTTCAAGGATTTTTGTATATCTATCTTGATAGAAACAGTGTCTCCCCTCAAAGCAAATGATAGGCATGTTTACTGTCGATTATAAAAGGTTCAGTCTCTGTATGAGCAGGGCTCCTCTATAATAACATAGCACAGCTAAGTGTTGGAGTCTAATGTAGCCTGGCTCACACTGCCCTCACAGGACTCAGGGTCTGACCCAGAAGTTTTAAATCCTCTTCCAACATCCATGAAACTGTGGCAAGCTAACTTGTTCAGGCACTTCATTGTTCTTGCAGCTGCTGCTGCTAAGTCGCTTCAGTCGTGTCCGACTCTGTGCAACCCCATAGACGGCGACCCAACAGGCTCCCCCGTCCCTGGGATTCTCCAGGAAAGGACACTGGAGTGGATTGCCATTTCCCTCTCCAATGCATGAAAGTGAAAAGTGAAAATGAAGTTGCTCAGTCATGTCCGACTCTCAGCGACCCCATGAACTGCAGCCCACCAGGCTCCTCCATCCATGGGATTTCCAGGCAAGAGTACTGGAGTTGGGTGCCATCGCCTTTACGTCATCGTTCTTGACAGCAAATCAAAACCAAATTTTGAATAAAAGAATGGTTAACCCATATCTTTAAGCCTTAAGAACCTATTTGCCTTATAGGATATGATTTCCATTGAATAATGAGGGTAGGGGTCAAGGGGTAGATAATTCTGAGAATCTGATATGTTCCTAAAGATCTGAACCCAGTGTTTCTAGAACATTGAAAATGAAAGTTTAGTCACTCAGTCTTGTCTGACTCTCTGTGGCCCCATGGACTGTAGCCTACCAGAATCCTCCATCCATGGGATTCTCCAGGCAAGAGCATTGAAATGCATTGCCATTTCCTTCTCCAGAGGATCTTCCCAACTCAGGGATCAAGCCTGGGTCTTCCACACTGTAGGCAGACACTTTACCATCTGAGCCACCACGAAAGTCCTAGAACACTAAGGTCAATCATAAACTGAATTCCAGGTTATGACATTTGAAGAGTGAAACTAACTAGCTAAGAGTGAAACTAACTTTCAAAAATATATGCTTTTTTAAATGTTATTGAGAAGTCTGAATTAACCCAATAAAGAGTTTAAATGAAAAAAAAATGCTAATAGCTTCCCCCTACAATTCATGGAGTCGCAAAGAGTCAGACACGACTGAGTGACTGAACTGAACTGACAATCTATATTGTTGTTCAGTTGCCAAGTTGTGTCTGACTCTTCATGACCCCGTGGACCGTAGCACGCCAGGCTTCCCTGTCCCTACAATCTATATTTTCTACATCATTGGAAAAACTGATGATGTTTTGCTTGTTGAAATATGTTGTTATGAGCTCAAGGAAAAGATGAAGAAAATAGCAGACATTTTTACTTGTAATATTTTACAAGGCCCTTGCAAAACGTCTACACTTAACACATGTATATGTACATGTGCACACATGTGCTAACACATACACACAAGATGGTGGAATCAGCCATTGCAAAGTCCTAGGCATCCTGTTTCATGTCCATTCATAATCAAAGCAATTGTCTAAATTCTCAAGCAGCAGGTAATAAACAAATTTTCCAATAAACTCATAGGTACTTCTTTAATTTGATTTTTTTTTAATTCCGTGTTTCTCTCTTTCGCTCTCATTTGTGATGATAACCAGTATGCAGCTAAATCAATACTATTCTTTAGCCCAAATTATAGGTAACAGATGAGAAGAGTACTTGATCCCTTCTTGCTGGCTACTATGGTAACCATATATTTGATTTGATTTAACAAGTGTTTGGACCTATTTTTCATAAACTAAACTTTCTGTCTAGTTTTACAGAAATTATCGCATCATCTTGCAGAAAATTATATTGGACTAGGAGCTCTAAATAAGTCACAGAATTAACTTTTCATTTACAGAGCAGACCCCTCAGCCATTCATTCCATTGACTGGCTTCATTCTAGCATAAGTATGCCAATTCATCAAATAGATGCCCGTAGGCAAGAAAATATGAGAAATACTGAGTGTTTATTAGTGCGACCATATGGGGGCCCTATCTTTGATAACAAATATGTTTTTTATTGAAAAGCATTCTTCTTCTAAAAGCAATTAATATCTAATATCTCTCTTTTTATGTGACATTTGTTTGGGATCATTTTGTTGCCTTTTGCCAAATTATAAGAGGTTAGGAAGTGTAGCTGACTGGAGGGCAGAAAGCATGTAAAATAATAAGATCTAGGTCTATTCAATTAGCAATCATCCTGAATAAGACAACTCTTCTGGGATAAAAGAGATTTTTCCATATTAACCATAACAATAAAGACAGCATGTTTGATTATTCTTGACTTCTGTGCACATAAATCTCCTCAAGAACATGTGGAAGTTATAAACATCTGTTCCCTAATTCATTATCTGTATCTTGGACATTTCATTCTTAATCTCCCATCCACTATTCAAAGTCACCACAAAGAAAAAGACATAACAGAATCAAATGAGCAAATGGAAGGTTACACCGTAATTCTTACCATCTTGATTTTCTGACTGTTTCCTTCAGAGATGAAGAGATAGTAGATTCAGTTCAGCTCAGTCATGTCTGACTCTTTGTGACCCAGTGAACCGCCAGCTCCTGGAGTTTACCCAAATTCATGTCCATTGAGTTGGTGATGCCATCCAACCATCTCATCCTCTGTCATCCCCTTCTCCTGCCTTCAATCTTTCCCAGCATCAAGGTATTTTCAAATGAGTCAGCTCTTTGCATCAGGCAGCCAACATATGGGAGTTTCAGCTTCAACATCAGTCCTTCCAATGAACATCCAGAAATGATATCCTTTAGGATGGACTGGTTGGATATCCTTGCAGTCCAAGGGAATCTCAAGAGTCTTCTCCAACACCACAGTTTCAAAGCATCAATTTTTTCAGCACTCAGCTTTCTTTATAGTCGAACTCTCACATCCATACATGACTACTGGAAAAACAATACCCTTGACTAGATGGACCTTTGTTGGCAAAGTAATGTCTCTGCTTTTTAATATGCTGTCTGTATTGGTCATAGCTTTTCTTCCAAGAAGTAAGTGTCTTTTAATTTCATGGCTGCAATCACGATTTCTCTTTTTTCACTTTATTATTTAAGAGTATCCTATAAAGGTGGCTCAGACAGTAAAGCATCTGTCTATAATACGGGAGACCTGGGTTTGATCCCTGGGTCAAGAAGATCCCCTGAAGAAGGAAATGGCAATCCACTCCAGTACTATTGCCTGGAAAATCCTGTGGCCAGAGGAGCCTGGTAGGCTACAGTCCATGGGGTCACAAAGAGTCAGACATGACTGAGCGACTTTACTTTCTGCACTCACTTTCACTTATAAAACAATGCTATAAAGACCTTTAGAGTGGGGAATTTAACTGAGCCTATATATTCAATAACAGATGCTTTTGAACTGTGGTGTTGGAGAAGACTCCGAGAGTCCCTTGACAGCAAAGAGATCCAACCAGTCAATCCTAAAGGAAATCACTCCTGAATATTCACTGGAAGGACTGATACTGAAGCTGAAATTTCAATACTTCGGCCACCTGATGCAAAGAACTGACTCATTTGTAAAGACTCAATGGACATGAGTTTGAGTAAACTTTGGGAGTTGGCAATGGACAGGTAGGCCTGCAGTGCTGCCGTCCATGGAGTCTCAAAGAGTGAGACAGGACTGAGTGACTGAACTGAACTGAAAATCAGTCTTATCAGTTTTGGTTGGGTAGTTTGCAATTTGAGGACACTAGGTACTAGATCATTCCCAGCTGAGAGCTTCATCTTGATCAGAAATAATTCCATTGGAAGATTTATTCACAATATTGGAGAAGGAAATGGAAACCCACTCCATTATTCTTCCCTGGAGAATCCCATAGACAGAGGAGCCTGGCAGGCTGCTGTCTTTGGGGTCACAAGATTCAGACACGACTTAGCAACTAAAACACCATCAACCACTCAAAATATGTCTGATGAACTAGGAAGAAAAAAAGAAAGCAAACAAAGAAACAACAACAACAAAAACACCTAAAATCTCTTTTAAATTCCAAGGTAGACTGATTCCATATATACTCTTTATGAAATAGTAGGTTTTCTATGAATTAGAGCCAGCAGCATGTGCAGCCATCTGCCAGTCAGCTAGAGTCTGTTTCTAGAGGATGTTTATTTGTTTGCTGATTTAACCACAGTGACTGGATCATGCATCAATTGTCATCCAATGGGCTAACTACACTTTTGTCACATGATGTCATGGCAAAGGTCTCAAGAAAGTAAAGACAAGCCAAATTGGTCAAGTGTTTTTCAAGTCTCTCTTTGCATATGTCAACTAAAGAATGTCACTGATTGTTTCTCCAAGAATGAAGTAACTAGCCACTACAGTTCATTGACCTTCAAGACAAGAAAATTCAGGGTGGAGATCAGGATTGAGATACACTGTGCCCTGGGAAAAACTGTCAGAATAGACTTTCTTTCTTTCTTCTCCTCAAACATAGAGAAGCCCTGAAATCATTAATGGAGACATCTACTCTTCATGACTAGCAGCGGCTTTCTACAGAGATATGTGCTTGATTGTACAAAATCATAAATACACTGATCGTGGCCCACATCTACAGAGCAGCTCCTCAGAGCTCTCTGAGAGACTGTGTCTGCACTACAGTCCTCGGTAAGCCCCCAGTAAAGCTGGATGCACAGTTCTCAGGTTGTATCTTTTTTCTTTTTCAGTTGACATGAAGTTACCAAATTAAATCACATACCAGAATTCAGCATTCTAATGAGAGAGCGCAGAAAAATTACATGGCGAGAAGGTATGCTTAAAAACATTATTGTGGCTGTTTCTAATCTACCACAGCTGGAGAGAGTGGACACAGGTTATGAAGTAGTTGCTAAACACCAGTTAAATGACTTGTATTGGGGAGCACCCAGCAGCTTTCCTTCTAGACTTGAAAGATATGTAGGGGGAAAAAAAGTAGTAGACAGAGCTTGATGATTAGATTGGATATACAGAGTGAGAGCAAATACCTGTGAAGGAATGAAAATCCCTATATGTATCTTTTGCACAACTAGAGACTTGATTGTACCACTCGAGATGGAAAGATCTATAAGACCATGGTTGTGATTGCAAATGCATTTTGAAATGAGTTCGTTTGAAACTTCAAAGATGAAATATTAAATAGGCCTCTGGTTCTCATCAAATATGGGTCTAAAATTCTTATTAAAGGTCAGGCTTTTGGTAAAAAAAAGTTTGCAATCCATTAGTAGACAGGGTGAAATTGAAGCTTTGTGTGTGTTTGATATCAGGTACATTTTGCTAAAATAGACTGAGAATATGAGTGCTTAGGCTTTCATCTTGAAGAAATTTAATGACAAGTTGGAAAATGAATGTCAAGCAAAGACAAATAAGCAGTCAGAAAGAAAGAAATCCAGGTGTTTCTGTTTGAGGCACCTCTCCTAGATGGAATACTTCAGAAGGAGAAGTGATCAACATGTTGAAAGTGCTAAAGAGATGAAATAAATGATGCTAGAATTTCCTATTGAACGTAAGCACCTGGTGATCTTAGCACACGTTGCTTTGGGTAAATTTGACTGGGCGAAAAACTAGAATGGAGAGCATTATAGTTTAGGACTGTAGGGAAATTGACACAGTAACTTCCAGGAAAATTTGGTAAATATGTGTAAGCACACATAACACATGTAATATGATCTTCACAGTTTTATAGGACTACCATAATGAAGAGAAAGGTTGAAGGATATGATAAGAATAGATTCAGAGAAGGTGATGAAAGAACAGACCTAAAATGATATCAACAGAGCATTGAACATTTATAATGGACTTTTCCAAAATATAATGTAATATCTTCATCCTCACAAATCTACTAGAAGTTGGGCAAGTAATATCTACTTTTACTGATACAGAAGCAGACTAATTGATTTTGTCCAACATCATAAAGCGGGTAAATTTCTGAAATGACCACAGTTATTTAGACTAATAATACAGATCTCTTTCCACATTTTTTATACAGTGTTTTCTGTTATGGAAAGGTGACAAACACAGATAATGAATGCTGCACAGAGGTATTCCCGTAAGAAAGAGGTAAAACTGTTTAGAATGCCCACTTCTCTACTGAGAATAGAAGCGTAGTAGTAAACAGCACAGGAGTTGGAGTCAGACTGTCTGCTTTGGAATCTGGGCTTTGCCATCTTAAAAACTGTGTGATCTTGGGGAAGAGACTTCTCTCTGTGTCTAAGTTTTCTCATTTGTCAAATGGGGATAATAGTTGGCTTCATATAAGGATCAAATAAGCTAGTACAGAGTTTGTTTGCATGATATACCTTTTACCTCCAATAGAAAAATTTTATTTGAAGTACTAGAGAAAGACATTTTGAAAATCAAATGATTTTACTGAAGAAAAACAAAACTCATCTATGACTTACCATTCTCAAAGAATTGCAAACAGGTTTGATTTTTATTAATTTATTAATTTTATAAAGACATTAGTGAATCAGAGAATCCAAATCTCTTATCTAATCAGAGAATCTAGATCCAAATCACTTCTAGGGAAAAAATGGACTTTTAAACTTCCAAGTTCTAAGAATAGATAACTAGGAAAATTGAATAAATGCTGTTAAAAATTACAAAAGAGAAAGTCAATAGCATGAAGAGGCTTAAGTTATTTCCCAGGTGTTGTAGAACTATACAAACAAAATGCAAAGAGAGCCGTTTGGAGAAATTAGTAGTAAAGTCACCTTCCCAAACTGTGAGATGAGCTGAATAACAAGATATATTAAAACGTTTAAGACACAAAGACTAGAAATACACAAATGTCTTCAAAGTAAAGCAGCTGTTAATTTTCATTTAAATACAGACAAATTAACCTTGGTTTTATGGAATGACTTTAACCATTTTTATGCAGTATTGAGCATATTTTGAAATCTCTCTAAACTAGCATTATGTAGATTAATTAGCACTTTTTGATACTGTTAAAATAGTTCTGTATAAGAATCCATTCATAATGCTGAACTTAAATATTTTTAGGGAATGTGAATTGGTGCAACCACCATGAAGAACAGTATGAAGGTTCCTTTAAAAATTAAACATAGAATTACCATATGATACATGCAGCCCACGACTGGGTATATATCCAGAGAAAACTCCTCTACACGTGTACCCAATGTTCATAGCAGCACGAGTCACAACAGTCGAAACATGAAGGCAATCTTAATACCCGTGCAAAGATGAATGGATAAAGACACACATGCACACACACGCACACACACACACACGCACATGCATGCACACACACGCACGCACACACACACGCGCGCACACACACACACACACACACACACAGGAGTGTTATTTAGCCGTAAAAATAATAAAAGAATGTGACTTGCAGCAACATAGTTGGACCTAGAGATTATCATGCTGAATGAAGTAAATCAGAGAGGGAAAGCTAAACATCATATGATACCGCTTATATGTGAGATATTAAACAAAACGTAGAAGGCAAACATGTTTACCAAAGAGGAAAAGGGAGACAGGGATAAATTAAGAATTTTGGATTAAAAGATATGCACTATATATGAAATAAATAAACAACAAGGACCTCCCCTCTAGCAGCATCGTGAACTATATTCAACATCTCGTAATAGCATAACAGAAAATAATCTGAAAAAGACTATTTATATATATATACACATATATATATACACACACGTATAAGAGACTGCTTTGCTATCTACTGAAATAAATATTGTAAAGCAACTTACTTAAATGAATGAATAATAAGTACACATTTTAATGTGCATAAAGAATATGAACATCTTGTTAGAGCTCTACAGAAAAATTTCTACTGTATGCATATACATGATACCATATCCTTTATCATGGAGCATTTAAATATCTCATAATTATGCTGTAGGAACTGGAATATCGTTTTAGCCCTGGAAATGCAAGTCATACCAGCTGTGACCTGCTCACAGTCCCATGAGAAGTGGCAGAGCTTAGCAGGACCTTCCGGCCCTGAATGCAAGGCGTTTCCACGTCTGTTCTCATACGGTGCGCATGGTGCGCACTTCGATGTTCATTGGGTTTTATGTTTTTTGTTTGTTTAGTTTGGTTTTCTCTTCTGATACAGCCTGCTAAGTCACTGGGTTATGATGAGAGGGAGTTATAAGAGGAAAGCCTGACTTTTTTGACCACACCTCTGCCACGTACAGAGAGGTATTTCATTACTGGGCACAGTGTCAATAAGGGCAGCATTAGAAGGGACACTTACTTCACTTCTCTGTGAAACAAACAAAATCCCAAAGCACCATACACTACAGTACTCTTGTTTGCTAGTATGTTGATAATTTGGGTCAGTAAAAAAAAAAATAAACAAACAAATAAATAAAAATTAATCTTGCTTTAGCATCAACTCTCTTCAGGCCTAACCCTCATGCCTAAGTGCCTTATCTTGAAATTACAAAGACATACATTTTCTTACACTTATTTGTTAGAGACATCACTGTTTTTCTTCTCCCAATTTTGAAAAGTGCATTTGTTCAAAGATTATTTCAAAGATTCTGAGAAATACCTATAATTTGTGGGCACCACTCTGAAACTCTTGGTCACCTGAGCCAAAAATCAGGTTGGGAGCCACAAGGAAAAGTGGGAATTCAAACTTCTGAAATGTGATTTCTGGGTCAGATTTTCTTTCTCAGTATTACTTATGATAGAATGAAGACATTTCTAAGACATCCCCAGTGTTTCATCCCAGCCTTGTTTTTATGCATTAGACTGGCACCCCACTCCAGCCCTCTTGCTTGGAAACTCCCATGGACAGAGGAGCCTGGTGGGCTGCAGTCCATGGGGTCGCTGGGAGTCGGACACGACTGAGCGACTTCACTTCACTTTTCACTTTCCTGCATTGGAGAAGGAAATGGCAACCCACTCCAGTGTTCTTGCCTGGGGAATCCCAGGGACGGGGGAGCCTGGTGGGCTGCCGTCTGTGGGGTCGCACAGAGTCAGACACGACTGAAGCGACTTAGCAGCAGCAGCAGCAGCAGCAGACTAAATTCATGCTCTCCGCATCATCTGCATTGACCTCTAAGTAGCCAGACGTACTTTGCTCACTAGAAACTGACGTGAGGAAAGAACAACGGAGGAGAAAGGAAAGAAAGTGACTGCACTGGCTGTGGGGAAAAAATAAATAAATAAATAATAAAATAAAGTAAATACAAAAAACAAAAAAAAGAAAAAAAGAAAAGAGGGGCAAGATTACCCTTCCCTGCTCTGGAGTCTGAAAAGCAGCAACTGCCTTTTTCTTAAGTTAAACTTTATATTTTACAGTGGAGTAGAGCCAGTCAACAATGCTATGATAGTTTCAGGTGGACAGCAAAGGAACTCAGTCATATATATACATGAATCCATTCTTCCCAAAACTCTGCTGCTCCCATCCAGGCTGCCACATAACACTGAGCAGGAGTTTCCCACACTTTTCAGCAGGTTCTTATGGATTATCCATCTTAAATACAACAGAAATAGCTTTTTTTTTTTTTTNTCATTCTTGTCTAACTCTTTGTGACGCCATGGACTGTAGCCTGCCAGGCTCCACTGTCCATGGGATTCTCCAGGCAAGAACACTGGAGTGGGTTGCCACGCCCTCCCCCAGGGGTCCTTCCTCACCCTGGGATGGAATCTGCGTCTCTTAAGTCTTCTGTATTGGCAAGCCGGTTCTTTACCACTAGTGCCACCTGGGGAGCCATTTAGGAAGGCATGTACTTTTTTTAACAGCGGTCTCATCTAAAAATGAGTACAAGAATACCTTGTTAATTTTTAAAAACCCATCATATAAAGTTCAGACTGTAGATAACAATGTTAGTTCCTCATTTAGGTCTTTCACAAGTGTAGAATACACCACTTCAAGATTATCTTAATTGTGCAACTGCCATGAGAATCTCAAAAGGTTCATTTATGCACATGCTCTAACATCTAAATGTCGGTATTCATGTCGGCTTTGTTACAACTCCTGGCATGTTGATTAACCTCTGACATATCGCTGAAAACATAATCGAGTGTCTAATACTGACATGAACATTGTCTATTACATAGACTAAATTAGAGTCATAAACACTGCACACTGGAAGAGGAATCAAATAGGACTTAGGAATTAGAAGTAATCTGCAACAGGGAATTAATGTAAAAGTAAGCTTGCTCCCTGGAGCAAAAGCTATGACAAACACAACCCGCATATTAAAAGTCAGAGACATCATTTTGCCAACAAAGATCTGTATACTCAAAGCTGATTTTTCTGGTAGTCATGTATGGATGTGAGAAGTGGACCAGAAAGAAGTCTGAGTGCCAAAGAACTGATGCTTTCAAATGGTGGTTCTGAAGAAGAATCTTTTGAAAGGCCCTTTGACTGCAAGGAAATCAGTCAATCCTAAAAGAAATCAACCCTGAATATCCACTGGAAGGACTGGTACTGGTACTGAAACTGAAGCTCCAATACTTGGCCACCTGATGCAAATATCCAACTCATTGGAAAAGACCCTGATGCTGGGAAAGATGGAAGGCAGGAGGCGAAGGGGATGGCAGAGGATGAGATGGTTGGCTGGCATCACCAACTCAATGAACATGAGTTTGAGCAAACTCTGGGAAATGATGAAGGAAACCTGGCGTGCTTCAGTCTATAATGTTGTAGAGTCAGACATGACTTAGCGACTGAACAACAATGACAAAACAGTGATAATCCTAAAAGCAATCAATTACACTCGGAATAGGGAGTGGACCAAAGTCAACGGGTAAAGGATTGGTGGGAAAGTGTAAATAAAAATCACAAACAGCCTACATATGATACAGATCAAATGCCGTAAGAAGGACTATATCAAGTCTTTAGAAAACACTTATTGTCCCACAGAAAGTTTTTATTTTATTTGTCCTCAAACCACAGTGAACAGTTCAGTGAAGTGTAAGAGATGTCCTTTCCACCTGCCAGCAGCTGAGACACAGACTGAGTCACAGTTTCTCTACTGAGTGCTTCAGTGATCAGAGAAAGGGTAAGCTCAGCAGATATCAAACACATCCATGCAACAACAACAACAAAATCCCACAAAGCATGTACATTATTTTTTGGTAAATGTGTGTGACATGCCTTAATATATCAGGTGGGTTTTTGTAGTGAAAATGTAGTCATATTATCTGATTTTATATTGTTACTCCATACGTCTAGAAAATCATAATAAAATATAATTTTGTGTTTATCAGTGTCTACACGTATCCAAATTTATAGAAGAGCATCCTTTTTTCAGGCAANTGGTAAATGTGTGTGACATGCCTTAATATATCAGGTGGGTTTTTGTAGTGAAAATGTAGTCATATTATCTGATTTTATATTGTTACTCCATACGTCTAGAAAATCATAATAAAATATAATTTTGTGTTGTATCAGTGTCTACACGTATCCAAATTTATAGAAGAGCATCCTTTTTTCAGGCAAAATTTTAAGGAAAGAGAGAGAGTAACATTTGGGAGCAGCAGCAAAAAGCTGCTCATCCCAGAAAAAAAATATTTCTCATCCTTCTCATCCAGGGAAAAAAATGGAAAAGGAAAACTTCAAAAAGTCATGTTATTTCACAGGCCCCAGAACAAAGATTTAAGTGTAATATTAACTTCTCAATTTTCTGTTACTAGATGTAAGGAGTGAAATGATCCTCTGTATAGGTTAAAAAGAAAACACACACACATGTAGTTAAGTTGTATATATTTCAATGATTGATGTCAAATAAACCCAAAGAGAACACAAATGGCATGATTGCAGGAGTAATCTGTGTTCTACTCATCCTTGCATGCCTATCAACACCTAAGCACCAACCTGAGATCGTTGTTTTCAAACTAGTCTGAGCATGAGTTTGATAACTATCATGCATAGAAAAAGCTGATTTGTGTCACAAGGAAAATTGCAAGTTTAAAAAGGATAAAAAAAAATGGTTAGGAAAACTTTTAATTATTATAGTTAGGTAAAACTGGGATTGTTGTGTAATTCCTCATGTTAGGAAGGTGAATTTATATCTAGTGCTTAATATTCCAGGCACTGTGCTAAGCTATTTACTTGATGAAATAGCTTATTTAGTCTTCCTTGAAAATAATAGTATTATCATCCTCTGTTTTCTGAAAGGAAAAATTGAAACGCAGAGAGGTTGAGTAAATTATCCAAGATCACATAGTTTGTAAGAAGTGGTAATCAAATCCAGATTATATTGTCTCTAAAGCGAGACCATATTTCTTTTTACAAATCTTCTGAGGAATCCTCTCTGACATTTTCTGTTGAACCCCTGACCTAGAGGAGATGGAAGTCAGACTAAAACTGGTTTTGCTGTTATCACTGAATATTTTCAGTCTCCATTCGTATAGAAATTGCTATTCTAGAGAAATAATCGTAATTTAGTGATTTCAATGTGAAGTGGAAGAGACAGTCTTTGTTAGACACACGAAAGTTAACCAGGAGGTTATCAGAATGTGAGTCTGAAAATATGAAGAAAAACCACATTTATTGTCTTACCTCATAAAATTGTGATTTCAGAAAATAAAAGATTGATATAGCTTCTCATCTTTCCAAGCCATTAAACCACCTTCCAATTTCATTAGTCAATCATGAGGGGGTTTTCCATTTCCGCGTCTTAAATGTCAATCTCTGATGTGTAATTTTGTCAAGTAAATGGTAAACCTAAAAGAAGATCCAGAATAAGTATTTTTTATTAAATTCAATGAATCCCCACCTTAGTAAATTTCAACATATGCACAACTAGCCTTACCTAATTCTACGGAGTGGTTGACAGAAGTTAGACTGGTCAGACTCCAAAATGTGTGACTCTTTTAACCTGAATTTTCCTTCAATCAAATTATAAAATTTAGAAAAATATAACTAAATGTAGGTAACTCTCTGGGAAATATGGGCCATGCTAGCACGATTTTTACATAGGCGCAACTGTAGTTCCTCATCATCAGAACTCAAGCTTCATGATAGCAGCACAAATCACTGGCTGGAGACTGGACCACCGAGCTAGAAAGAGAGGCAACATTGTGGCATCCAGTTGCTGGAATTCAGAGCAATATTATCCAGAAAAATGGAAAATAAATCTTTATGTGAACAGTTCTACAATTTTCTCTCTCTCTCTCTCTCTCTCTCTCTCTGTTTCTATCTGTTTCTGTCTCTCTCTCTCTCTCTCTCTCTCTATATATATATATATACACACATATATTTCCTAAAAAAATAACCACAAAACATATATAAGGATGTTCATTTTTAGCAACACTTTTAATAAGCTTAAAGAAATCTCAATTTGTACCCCAGGGAAACTGCTAGATTGACGGTGTTGTAATCATACTATGAAATCATATATAAAAGTTTAAAAGAAAGGCAGAAAAATATGTACTATATAGAAAATTCTAAAGCATATAATTTGTGTATAAAATATTGCAGAAATATAAATACATATATATGGCTATAAATATATATAAAATATGGGTTCCATCAGACATATTTCTATATGAACACATGTAAATGTAAAATGCATTAAAAAAGTGAAAGCTCATGGACTCAAATGAAATATGTGGATCAATTTTGGGATGTGGACTGAAATTTTTCACTTTATTAATATCATGTGATTTATATCATGAATGTTTATAAGAATGCACCTATCATCAACTTGTGTATCTAAAAATAAGTAAAACAGTGAATTAAAAATATAATTCTTTTATAAAGCAAATTTGAGAATTCTCAAGTAGGAAAACTAAGGACTTGGTAATAAGTGCCTTGAAGTATTAAGTGATACATTAGAGACATTTTTAGATATGTCGAGTTATTCTGTGTTCCTTAGTGAAGAATCAGCCTAGAGACTCACAACAGAACCTACTGTAGGATTACTTATGGTCCTTAAATAGCTTATACTAAAATGGGAATTAGAGATGGCTATTATGGGATCGCAAAGAGTCCGACACGACTGAGCGACTGAACTGAACTGAACTGATTTGGTTTCAAGTAGAATATAATTTGTAAAATTGACCGTACCAGAAAAATCCATCTTTTTTCCCACAATATTAATATTTTTTTAAATTATTGCCTTCCCACTCACAGTATGCAAGCTACAACATTCTGTGATATCTTATTGACACAAGTGATTGGAATAGATGAAGCTCTGAACACGGATGAATCTGCAGAACAGACCATGCCAATCAGGTTCACATGGGACAATCTGAGGTCATGCTGAGTCATATGATAAGAGGCATGAGTGCAAAGACCTATCAAATTCTCCTGCAAATATACTTGAAAATGATATATAACACGATTTCTTTTCCCTCTCAAATTTATTTTCATTTTAAGAGGCTCATGTTCTTAAAAGGAAGCTTTTCTCTTGTCCTCCCAATTAAGAAAAATTATTTCTTGCATCAGAATTACCATGAATTACTAATCATCCTAAATTTGAAAAATAAAGGTGGTGATATTTGAACTGAGGAGTATAAAAAACAGCGTGCTCAAAAATGAAAGTGACCCATATATTAGTTCACTATTTACTTAAATACACAAAAGCGGATCGAATTCTGTTTTGGATAGTTAATTTTAATTCCAACAATTTAAAGGAGTGAAAATTAGAAGATTTATTTTTGTAGTAGAAGTCTATTATCTCAGAATCCTTAATTGTCATTTCATTCATTTCATGTTCATCATTGTGCCCAAGTCATGCAATGTATATCCTTTATAGTTATTACCTATATCAAAACTGGCTTGGAAGATCTCTGAACTCCTGTTTTTCATTTTCTTTTTTAACTCTGCTTGTCTCTTTGATCAGCATGTTACTCTTGCAGCTTCTGCCTGATATGAAGCAGCTTGTATGGCTGCATACTGTGTTTCTGTGGCCCAAATATAAAAAAAAAACAAGTGACAGAAATTAAGGAAAGAAAGTCTTTGGTGTGGAGTGGACAGCATTCACCCAGCATCTCGATTAACGCTAACTCTGAAGCCTCGCGATGAACAATAGAGGTTTCTCACCATGATCTTCATTAGCATATCTTTGTGACTTGCAAGAAATAATTTGCATAGTCCCAGGTTTAATGCTAACCCGAAGCTCCCTAATTCTGTAATAGCTTTCGAACCACAATCAACTCATTTGCTTTTTTTTTTTTTTGATTGACAAACAGGGTGTAAAGGTGACGCCCATTCCCTTCCTTTCTTCCGTTTCCACTTGCTAGACAATTAACTGGAAATAGATTATAGTAACTTGACTCGTTCTTTATATGGTATCTGACAATGTATTTTCTTAGATTGGCTTTATAAACCAGACCTGAGTTATTTTGAAATATGAGGATAAAACTATCTCACAGTGCACAAAACGGCAGGTTTTATCGGGCTGGTTCTCAAAATTACAGGCTATTGCCCAAGACCAGCCATATCTCTCCTTTACCTCATCCCTCCCCATTTTCATCTTTTCTTTTTGGGTAAAGCAACATAGACCTCTACGTCTCCAATTTGCACCTCGTATCCTCCTTGAACTGGTGAATTATTGCATCTAATAGGGCTGTGTACATGGAAAATCCGAAGCGGAGGACAAGAATAGGACAGAGCGGGTGTGGTGTGCTGCAGTCCAGGGATCGCAAAGAGTTGGACACGGCTGAGCAACTGAACTGAACTGCAGGTTTGGAAGCCCTCATCGTAAACTTCCAAACATTTGCTAAGGTCTAGAAATATGTGCACCACATGTACAGCGAGCCGAGTTCTCACTTAAACGTGTGGTGAAATCTGAAAGGCCTGCGCTAGTCCATCTTCCTTTTCTGACAGCCAGCGCCTTCCAGCCAAGTGGAGCTGGGAGAAGCAGCTGACACCACCGCCCTCCAGTCGCGGATGGAAGGACCGGCCGTGCTGCGGGCAGTGAGAGATGCGGGAAGCAGCCCGTCTGCACTCACGGGGGAATTCAAGGGCAGTTGCGAGAGTCCCCGTGATAGGTGATATCTGTGTGGGAGCAGTCTCAAAACTCCTGTCAGAAAGCTTTCAAGAAGAAAGAACAAAGTATGGAAGCAAGCTACAACAGGGATGAACAGTGTCAGCAAAAGAAATCAGACCTCACAGACCATGTACCGCGTGATTCCGTTTACAGTCAATATGTGGAGTGTTCACAAAAGGCCTATCTATTGCGAGCAAGAGGACATTTGTAGTTTACACAGCCTGAGGGTGAGAACAGTCACCTCAACTGGGAATGAGGCGTGGTTTTGGAATGATGAAAACATTCCCGACTGTATCATTAATGATTCAACTGTGTACATTTGCTAAAACTCATTGAAACATTTAAAAATGAATACATTTATTGCATACTAAGTACCACTCAAAAAATGTTGAAATAGAATATCCTTGCCATCATGACTTTCTCATTTACTGAATATGGTAATCGTACAATGAGTTGTTCATTTCACTACCTCACACTTGTATTTTATTTTGTAAGGGTTCCTGTTACCAGCAATGGGCTACAAAAGGAGGGGAACAGAGTAAGATACAGTTAATGAAAAACTCATGACGTTCCACTTCTCAAGAAAGTGGAAATGCCTAAAATCTTTGTTTATATTTACTGTTCCCTATGGCGATCATAGCAGCATCACTGAAGAGCAGAACTGTCTGCTAGAGACACATTGGCATAGACCTCAAAGACCTATTATTATTTTGTGAAGAACATGTTTGAAGTAAATATTTTGCTATGTGAATCTGCAGTGTTTATACATGTCCTTCTGTAAAGCGTGATTGTTCAGTTAAATTATTTCCAGAACAATTTCACTTAATTTTAGTTCTACATATTCTCGTTCAGGAATGAATAGTGGAGCATTAGGTGTGAATACATTGATTTCACTAGTGGCAGAAAAGCTTCACAAACAATTAAATGATTTGGGCTGTCCGATTCTGCAAATGGAAAAAAAGAGTAGTTCATTTCAAGGTAGTTTGATTTTGTTCATCCAACTCATGGACTCTAAGTAAAACTTTTAGAAGTTCATTCTGTCTAAGGTAAAATGTTTTATGTCATTATAAATATTGATCTAAATTTAGTAAAAGGCTAAAGGTAGAAGATAAAATTGTTCAGTTTTTGTTCAGTTATAAAACAATATAAGTTTTGCTGAATCAAAGTACTGTAATGAATACAATTAATTATTAAGAGACCTATGAGAGAATATGCTAGGAAGTGATTATTTAACTTCCATAATCTACAATTTAAACCAAATAATGAATCCAACTAAAATGTGAAGAGTTCATATATGTGTGAGTGCATAGTCAGTCATGTCCGATTCTTTGTGACCCCATAGACTATAGCCCACCAGGCTCTTCTGTCTATGAAATATTCCAGGCAAGATACTGGAATGGCTTGCAATTTCCTCTTCCAGAGAATCTTCCTCAATGCAGGGATCAAACCCATTGGCTGGTGGATTCTTTACCACTGAGTCACCTTTTAAGCCCTAGTTCATATATTCAAATATCTGTGTGTGTGTACATATATATTTAATATTTAATTTATAAAAAATATAGAGAGTTCATATATATATATACAGTTAATTAGTAACTCTGGGGTTACTAATTAATTAACTAACTAAATAAACTAATGTTACTAAAAGTCAACATTCAGAAAACTAAGACCATGTCATCTGGTCCCATCACTTCATGGCAAATAGATGGGGAAACAATGAAAACAATGACAGACTTTATTTTCTTGGGCTCCTAAATCACTGCAGATGGTGACCACAGCCATGAAATTAAAAGACACTTGCTCCTTGGAAGAATAGCTATGACCAACCTAAACAGCATATTAAAAAGTAGAGACATTACTTTGCCAACAAGGGTCTGTCACATCAAAGCTATGGTTTTTCCAATGGTCATGTATGGCTGTAAGAGTTAGACTATAAAGCTGAGCGTGGAAGAATTGATGCTTTTGAACTGTAGTGTTGGAAAAGACTCTTGAGAGTCCCTTGGACAGCAAGGAGATCCAAACAGTCCATCCTAAAGGAAATCAGTCCTGAATATTCATTGGAAGGACTGATGATGAAGCTGAAACTCCAATACTTTGGGCACCTGGTGCAAAGAGCTGACTCATTTGAAAAGACCCTGATGCTGGGAATGATTGAAGGCAGGAGGAGAAGGGAATGATAGAGGATGAGATGGTTGGATGGCATCACCAAGTCAATGAACATGGGTTGGGGTAAACTCCAGGAGTTTGGTGCTGGACAGGGAGGCCTGGCGTGCTGCGGTTCATGGGGTGGCAAAGAGGTGGACATGACTGAGTGACTGAACTATGAGGTGGTCATATGGTTTATCCTGAGAAATCAAGCTACAAGCTTATACTGGAAAGCAGAGGTTGAGTATGAAAGTGCCTGTTTCAGTATGGCAGCATGCACTCTCTTTTGTCAGCAATCCTATGTTATAAATGTGAGGACCTTTTAAAAAATGACACTAAAGGACACACTAAATGACATATTTAGACAGATAAGCCAAATCAAAGAAGCTATTTATTGGAGGACAAAAAGGAAAATGTTAGAGCAGAAATAGGATAGGTTTATCAGCAAAGGCCTGCAGAGAAATTGCTAGGCCGATATACAGAGGGAAACAAGCTGCTGGGAAGGAGAGAAGAGAAATGTTGACTTGAAGGACTATCTATGGGAAAGCTACCCCAGCTACTACTTTTTATATCCTTGGACTCATGCACAGTACTTGGCAGTCAAGTACATGATCTCAGACATATAACTGAAAACTCTTCTCCAAAAAGAACTTATATAAATTTTCTCAGAGATCCTGGCCGTTCTGATGTGGCAATGACATACTATATCGACTCCTCTTTTATACTCTTGCATTTCATATGCAAGAGATATATATCTTAAACGTCCAAAATTGTAAAAAAAAAAAAGCTGCATCCATATATATTGTAAAGAAAAGGAAAATCTACATCAACTATTGATATTAATTAAACTAAGCTTTCACTCTTAAATATAGCAGGAAAAATATTTCCCAAATAACTGAGAAAAAAAAAAAAGAAAGAAAAAGTACTAGAAAGAGATAAGAAGATAAAAGGGAAAAGTGAAAGTAAAATTGGAAGAAAATGCCACAGAGCTATTCAGAGCAGAGTTTTCAAAGTAAAGGATCTATAAAATTTCATCTTAAAATGGAATACTCAGTAATAGAAATGAACAGAACACAAATATAAACAACAGTATAAATGAATCTCAGGTGCTTTATATTAGGTGAAAAGAGCCCATCGCAAAAGACAGCAAATTATATGATTGCATTACATTGAATTCTGGATAAAGTAAAAACACAGGAGAAGAGACAGGTCAGTGGCAAGAGGGGTGGAAGGAGAGAGCAGGGCATGAGCAGAAAACAGCATAGGGGAAAGACAGACAAAGCTGGGTCACCCAGGAACTCTCACGAGGACACACATTAGTTTGCCAAGATAACACATCTATTCCCATATGTCAGTAATAACCAACACTTCTGTGCCAGAAATCCAGGACTGGTAAATAAGGGTTCACCTAATGACCTACCTCTGACAAAATTAACCCATGAGCTTGTCAAACAGAATTAAAATTATTTGATGCCCTTGATCAAGTGTGGTTTGGCATCAAGCCATGATGATTTTTGTATACAGATCACTACTGCTGCTGCTGCTAAGTCGCTTAAGTCGTGTCTGACTCTGTGCGACCCCATAGATGGCAACCCACCAGGCTCCCCTGTCCCTGGGATTCTCCAGGCAAGAACACTGGAGTGGGTTGCCATTTCCTTCTCCAATGCAGAAAAGTGAAAAGTGAAAGTGAAGTCACTCAGTCGTGTCCGACTCTTAGCCACCCCATGGACTTCAGCCTACCAGGCTCCTCTTTCCAGGGGATTTTCTAGGCAAGAGTACTGGAGTGGGGTGCCATTGCCTTCTCTGACAGACCACTAGGTAGATGTAAACCAAATAAATTTAGGCCTGAGTGTACATATTCCAAAGTGATTGTAAAGTCTATATAAAAGTAAGACATTAGCCCTCAAATATGTGCATACATTCTGCAAGACATCCCAAAATTCTGTGTCTGTGAAAGTTCTGCTATAAAACCTAAAGCCACAACAGCAAATGACATGATAGTGCAGTTATATTTCCGTTTGTCTGGACTGTCGTGATGTTTGCCTTCTAAAAAGGATCCTCATGGCTGAGTGCAGACACTTAGGATGCCAATTTATCTATTAGAAANATGGCAACCCACTCCAGTGTTCTTGCCTGGAGAATCCCAGGGACAGCAGAGCCTGGTGGGCTGTTGTCTATGGGGTCGCACAGAGTCGGACACAACTGAAGCAACTTAGCAGCAGCAGCAGCAGCAGCAACTGAATATGTCTAGTAACAAATGAAAGTATGCCTGCAGCATTACTAGTGAGAAAGCGATGGTCACTTAATAAGACGCTGCTGAGGCATTTTACTGCTGCATGAACTGGGGATAAACGATGTTTCCTGTTTCCTCTGCATCTGGCTTTACCTCTGTCTGTCTCTCCATCTTAATTATGGGAAGGACTACTTTTACTCCTTCCAGTCAGAGCTCATTTTCTCTCAGTTCTAGATGAATTTTAGCTTTTTCAAATTATAATATTAAAAATCCCCTTATTAAAAAAAATGAACCAATATTTAAGCAAAGTATCACTTGCAAAACAGAGTCATGTTTTAAATTTTCAGAAATGTGATTTTATAGTTAATGGAAGTTTGGAAGCAGCAGACAAAAAGAGAACCACAGAGGCATTGGTTTCTTCACTAAGAGAAATAAGAAATAAAGTTCAAATTCTATTATTAAAAGTTATAGAGTTAAGATAATGATATGAATGATAAAAGGATATTCGATAAGGTATTTTACTTAATATAATTCACCAACTTTAATGTCTGGAAGATATAATATTAAAAGTTTTATTCATTGAGAAGTAGAGATACATTATGAAGATAACAATCAGAACACTGACCAAAAAAAAAAACTTGTGTTTGTCTTTGGAGCCTGAAATTTCTTTTTTTTTTAATGTAAATTTATTTATTTTAATTGGAGGCTAATTACTTTACAATATTGTATTGGTTTTGCCATGCATCAATATGAATCCGCCATGGGTGTACACATGTTCCCCATCCTGAACGCTGAAACTTCTGATGACTGCAGCAAGAGACCACTCAATCTCTAAAGTTAACAGTCCATTGTGATTGTCATTACTTTCTTTTTTGGCTGAAATGTAAAATTTCAATGATGTTTTTAACAGTCTAAGGGGATTATATAAAATGTTTAACACTCAGTTGAAGTACCTAAATGGAGGTTTGCATAAATGGACAAATATGAGTGCTTTTGTACTAAAAGGCATTGATTGTCTTTAAAGCATTATAAAGATTGTTGATTGTCTCTCTGTGAAAGCACATGCAAGTATTCCTCCACAAAATAACAGATTATTTTGTTTGTAAACATGAATGTATAAAATAAAAATGTAACTCAAGGAGGAAAAATAGATGTATAAAATAGAAAAAATAACTAATAATAAATCGATAAACAATGAAAATAGAAGAAATTATGCAGAAAAGTTTTAGAGGACAGTTTTCCAAAATCAGTATTAAACGTGCACTAACGTGAGTTAGAGTCGTCAAGCTGAATTGGAAATTTAGAGCTGCGTGTGTGTGTGCAGAGTTTTGTCTTATTCTTTGGGATCCCGTGGACTGTGGCCCACCAGGTTCCTCTGTCCATGGAATTTTCCAGGCAAGAATATTGGAGTGGGTTGCCAGTAGGTTTCCTTCTTCAGGGAATTGTCCCAACCCAGGGATTGAAATCCAGTCTCTTTCGTCTTCTGGATTGGCACGGTGATTCTTTACCACCAGGGAAGCCAACAGTAACCAAAGGAGTCGACCAAAAATCAGCAGATCATAACAGAAAACCAGGGGGTGCACAAAATCTAATGGATGTGTATATTTTCAAGCTGCAATTCAAATCATTGCAAAAAAATTTACCTAAAGTTCTTGATAATTATATAAATTATTAAATGAGAATACATCATTTTCTTTTTTAAAATTTTATTTTTTAAATGGAAGGATAATTGCTTTGCAGAACTGTGTTGGTTTCTGCAAAGCTATTATTTTTTAAAAGGTTCAAATGGATCAATATTCTAAATTTAAGAAATGAAAACCTAAAAGTACTAGAGGAACACAATAAATTCATGCACACAGCGAGAACCTCTCTCATCTTAGAAATAGAAAGACTTCTCTAAATCTTAAAGAAAGCTCAAGAGAAATGATTTTGTTTATGAAAGTTTTTATGATTTCTATCATAAAGTTCACTCTGAGAAATATAACATAATAGAAAGTTTAGGAAAATATTGCAAAATTTGTGATAGTGATGATTTTTGTAATTTATTTATATAGCAAAAAAATGAGCAGACTAATAAGAGAAAGGGAAACAATGTCAATATTTTAAGGGTATAAAAAGATAGAAATATATCTTTGAAATGTTTTTATTTATTTTTGCTATAGAAATTCAAAAAGTATTTCACTTACAATTTTGGCAAAGATCAATGTTATAGTAGTAAGTTGAATCTGGTTAAATAGTCAATATTCAACCTTTTTTTTTTTTAATATTCAACCATTTTAATCCTATAAATCCTCAGTTTTACAGGGTTCAGCCTAAATATGATTAGTTTAGAACAGTATAAAAATACATGATCTCATACTTTTTAACTAAATTGGAATGAATAGTTTGGAGAAAACTGTAGTAATATCTATCAGAATTTAAATTTATGTATCAACTAACATAAATAACATGTTATTTATAGCCACATAAATTTTTTTGAATAATCTAATAAATATTTCTAATACAAAACTTATCTTATTTAAAAGAATGATGTAAACATATATTTTGAAATATAAAATCTTCAAAAATATTAATATAAAATGATATAGAAATCTTTGTATCATAAATGTATACATACCCATTTTTCTGAAATGGACTAAAGTGGTATAAAACAACAAATTGGTGATTTCTGTTTTGGGAGCATAGGACTGATAGCTTGTATTCTAATGATGACTTTTTATTCTAAATTATTTTGCATTATTAACTTTTTCATCATTTATATATTATTTTCATATTTTTAAAACTGGAATTAAAAAACATACATCCTCTTACTAGAATTGAATTGTTTGCATTGCGTAGAACTCCATGTTGTTCCTTAAATTTGAAACCTTGTTAAAGGTTGCTTTCTTCAGTTTAACTATTCTTACTTGCAGGTGGGTCCTATATCCCAAATCATCTTTTAAGCCTCGGCTTCCATGTTACTTTAGGAAGGCTTCCACATCTCCTAGCCCTTTCTTAGATGACTTCTGTAACAAAGCACTCCATAGTTGCAGATTTTATCATAGTATCATATTGTTATATAATTGTCTATTTTCCACTTTTCCTCAACATTACTAAAGCTCCTTAAAAAAGACGATATTGCAATATTCAGAATCATAACTCCTGTAACCTGAAGAGATTTAGGATACTATTTGTCCTCAGTAAACTATGTATTGGTGTTAAAAGAATTCTGATTAAGCATAGCAGAAATCTAGAAAACATCACTGGGATGAGGGTAAAAAAGGGAGAAAACAAAAATTTCATTTGTCAAACTCATCATCCTGACGGTGACTTAAATTTGTCCATGATCTGCCAAAATAGGGCTCTGGCAGGTTTCAGATTCATGGACGGTAGTGCCGTCAGTGAGCGAACATCTAACATCCAAAGAGGTATCAAGTGAGGCACAGAAACACACCAATGACCTCTGACATCCTTTGTCTCAGAATGGTGAAGCAATTCTGTATAGCAAGTAGAGAGTCTGGTTTGGGTAAAACCCAGGTTATTTTTGGAAGCAATCCACACTCTACGGGAAAGAAATACACTGTGTAAAGGAGTGGGAAGTAGCCTTTAGTGTGCAACCTTAATGTCTCCAAAGGTAATTTATGTCACTTCAGCAAGGCCATTACTCCATAATAAAAAAAATTATTCATTTTTGTTTTACAGGAAGATTGAAATTGAAATTAATACCTAAATGTGGAAGCATGATGAACTGCCTGTCGGTGAGGTCTGCTTGTACTTTTATAAAGTTCAATATCTAGTTCTTCTTGGGTACTATGACTCATTTTCATTGAAATCATTTGTGGCATTATAGAAAGGAAAGGAATAGTATACTCCTAGTAGTCTATGAAATTTCTTCTAGGTTCACATAATATCTGGTGTGACTTTACAGCCTAAGACAATTTTATGTTCACATTCACATCATTTATTAGCCAGTAATAAGAAGGCTAAATGAAAAAGAATGGATGTAACAGGCAAGAAAAAAGACAGTTTTGAGGCGAGAAGAAGTTCATTACGAAACGTAGATACAGGTACTTTGATGCTGCAAAACCAAATCCCATTTAGTCTTATTAGAGCCGATATAGGATTCCTTATCCCCACTTTCTCTTTCAAGATACCATGGCTGCTATCCATGGACTCAAGATCGAAGATGCTATTAGTATTCAACTTAGCTGACTACCATGCTAAACTAAATAGTCTTTCTTTCTGTGATACTTACTTTACAGTTATATATACGTGTGTGTGTGTGTGTGTATACACTGTTATATCTCAGTCTTTTGATCAAATAAATGTGAAAACGAAGATTTCACATGCTTAGCTGTGTTTCATTAATAAAGGAGTGTAACTCCTAGTATTTTTCTTTATTATTTTTTTAGTTAGAAAAAATAAGTTCTTTTAAAACTGGGAAGAAAATCAGGGGAAATAATTTAAGTTTCTATCTGTTTCATTAAAAAATAAGATGGTAGTTCCTGCCAACCATATCTCACAAAGGTTCTGCGAGTATAACATGAGATGAGATATGAAGATAAATCATAAAGTCTACGTACATAAAACACTAGAGTGCACATACACTTCCAAATTGTTAAGAACTGCCATCCCACTTTAGAGTTAAGGTCTGCAGAAATGATGTGATCTTCGTTTGCTTTCTCCCATCCTTCTCTTTTTGTTCATTCTCCTTACAGTTTTCTTATTTTTCTTCTCAGTGAAAGAAAAAGCCCAGCGAAATGCTCACTTATCCTATCCCTATAAGACTACTACTGCTTAATCTCTCATTAATCCTTTAGTCCACACGTGAGCTTTTATTGGTGGATAGGTTTCAAACTGTGACTTTCCATTTGCTACTCTGTCCCAATCTCAAGCTATGTTTCCCAGAGCCAAGCTGATACCCATCTTTCTTCAAGATTTTCCTGGAATGTTCTAAAGAAGAAGGTACAGTGCAGATATTAACATGAAACAGCACCTGGACATGCCTTCTGTGATACGCCTCGGGCACACACCTCTCCCTGCAGCCTCTCTGACACAGTTCCATCCTCCTCTGTAGGAGCAAGGGCAGTTATGCTCAACTTCCCACTGAAGCAGTTCTTGAATTTACCATCCAGAATTTAGGAGCACAAAGGAAGAAAAACATTCACCCCTCAATTTATTCCAATATTTTTCAAGTGATCATTCACAAAGTAAAAGAAAGTGAAAGTGAATTCGCTCAGTCGTGTCCAACTCTTTGCAACCCCATAGACTGCAGCCTACCATAGACTGTAACCTACAATAGACGGTAGCCTACAGGCTTCTCCATGCGTGAGATTTTCCAGGCAAGAGTACCGGAGTGGGTTGCCACTTCCTTCTCCAGGGGATCTTCCCAACCCAGGGATCAAACCCGGGTCTCCTGCATTGCGGGCAGACACTTTACTCTCTGAGCCACCAGGGAAGCTGGATCATTCACAAGCTGCATCAAAATCCTTCCGGCTGTTGATTTCCAGGCCCGCACTGGGCAGCTACAGAAGCAGGAGCTTAGAAGATGGGCATTTAAGTTATCACTGTTGTTCAGTGGCTAACTGCTGTCCACCTCTTTGTAATCTCACGAACTACATCACACCAGGCTTCCCTGTCCTTCACTATCTGCCACAGTTTTCTCAAACTCATGGCTCTTGAGTCAATGATCCCATTCAGTTATTTCATCCTCTGTCACCCCTTCTCTTGCCTTCAGTCTTTCCCACCATCAGGGTCTTTCCAATGAGTCATCTCTTCACATTAGGTGGCCAAAGTATTGGAGCTTCAGATTCAGAATTGGTCCTTCCAATGAATAGTCAGGGTTGATTTCCTCTGCAATTGACTGGTTTGATCTCCCTGCTGTCCAAGGGACTCTCAACAGTCTTCTCCAGCATCACAGTTCAAAAGAATTAGTACTTCAGTGCTCAAGCTTCTTTATGGTCCAACTCTCACATCCATATATGACTACTAGAAAAACCGTAGCTTTGAGTATACGGACCTTTGTCAGCAAAGGGCAGCTTATGCTTTTTAATACACTGTCTAGGTTTGTCATAGCTTTTCTTCCAAGGAGCAAGCATCTTTTTTTTTTTTTCTTTCTTTCTTTTTTTTTTTTTTTTGAAAATTTTTTAAAATTTAAATTTATTTAACTGGAGACTAATTACTTTACAATATTGTATTGGTTCTGCCACACATCAACATGAATCCGCCATGGGCATACGCGTGCTTCCCATCCTGAAAACCCCCTCCCACCTCCCTCCCTGTCCCATCCCTCCAGGTCATCCCAGTGCACCAGCTCCAAGCATCCTGTATCGAACCTGGACTGGTGATTTGTTTCTTATATGATATTATAAATGTTTCCATGACATTCCCCCAAATCATCCAACCCTCTCCCTCTCCCAGAGTCCAAAAGTCTGTCCTATACATCTGTGTCTCTTTTGCTGTCTTGCATACAGGGTTATCGCTACCATCTTTCTAAATTCCATATATATGCATTAGTATACTGTATTGGTGTTTCTGGCTTACCTCACTCTGTATAATAAGCTCTAGTTTCATCCACCTCATTAGAATGGATTCAAATGTATTCTTTTTAATGGCTGAGTAATACTTCATCGTGTATATGTACCACCGCTTTCTTATCCANCTTGCATACAGGGTTATCGCTACCATCTTTCTAAATTCCATATATATGTGTTAGTATACTGTATTGGTGTTTCTCTTTCTGGCTTACTTCACTCTGTAAAGAAGCAAGCATCTTTTAATTTCATGGCTGTAGTCACTGTCCACCGTGATTTTGGAGCCCAAGAAAATAAAATCTGATGCTGTTTCCTCTTTTTCTCCATCTATTTGTCATGAAGTGATGGGACTGAATGCCACAATCTTAGTTTTTTTGAATGTTGAGTTTTAAGCCAGCTTTTTCATTGTCCTCTTTCACCCTCCTCAAGGAGGGCACAAACAAAATCTTCTGTGTACCAGGACCCAGGCGACAGGAGCAGTGATCCCACAAAAGAGTAAGCCGGACCTGCCTGTGAATGTCTGAGGCTCTCCGGCAGAGACGTGGGCTGGCACTGGCCCGCTGCAGGGATGGGAGCACTGGCAGCAACAGTCCTGGTAGGTGCATGTTGGCATAAGTCCTTTCTGGAGGTCACCGGTAGCACTATGATAGATCCTGCAGACTCCAGGACTGAGTCGCATCAGGCCAAACAACTAACGGAAAGATCACTGCCCCACACATTAGCACACAGTTGGGTTAAAGATTTACTGAGCACGGCTCTGCCCACCAGAGCAAGACCCAGTTTTCCCTGCAGACAGTCTCTCCCATCAGCACATTATGTTAAGAGGGTCTTAATTACTTTAACAAACACAAGTAGCTCAGAGTAACCATTAAAAAGGTAGTTCCTGACCTGACTCCAGAGATTTCTTGCCAGGGAATGATAATATAATATCATACTGATGATAAAATAATGCTGATGAGAATAAAGACAATGGTTCTAAGTGCAGACATTTTATTGTTAAAATGAGACCACAGCTAACATCTGTGACCATTATTAGACTAGATACTAGTGATAATGTGACCATTATTAGACCAGATACTAGTGGGACACCTCATGAAAAGAGTTGACTCATTGGAAAAGACTCTGATGCTGGGAGGGATTGGGGGCAGGAGGAGAAGGGGACGACCGAGGATGAGATGGCTGGATGGCATCACTGACTTGATGGGCGTGAGTCTGAGTGAACTCCCGGAGATGGTGATGGACAGGGAGGCCTGGCGTGCCGCGATTCATGGGGTCACAAAGAGTCAGACACAACTGAGCAAGTGAACTGAACTGATACTAGATTTGAAACCTATGTCATCTAGGACTCTTTGCTATTCAAATTCTTCAAGATCTTCTATTTCCCAGATTCGTTGATAGTGTAAATGTCTGCATCTTAGAGTTGGAACTCTGCCTCCTACCAATGGAGAAGTGGTATTGCCATACTCAGGTCATGGTTAAGGGCGCACCATGATCTAACATTAGTGCCTTTCCCAGGGCAACAATGACTCAGGCCTTACATCACATTCTGGGCTTCCCTCGTGGCTCAGCTGGTAAAGAAGCCATCTGCAATGGAGAATTCCATAGACTGTATAGTCCACGGGCTCACAAAGAGTCGGACAAGACTGAGGGACTTTCACTACGTTCTGCATTGAACTTGACCATTTTTACAGTTGTTCTTCTGAAATGAGATGAAGTTTATAAGAAAACATTCCACAAAAAATAATAAGAATTTGTAGGTAATAAATATCGAAGAATGAAATCCTTTCCCATTGTCTGGACACCCTGTATGTTAATCAGTCAGTAAGGAACGATATTTTTAGAGATACAATATCGGTCTCTGAAGTAATACGCTTCGTATACAGTAGCATAATACTTGGTTTCTTAGTCTAGAAATGTACATTTTGATTAATAGATTTTTCAGGATTTTTCCCAGGGACCAGTAACTAGGAATTTTATTTACATCTGTAAAAAACACAATGCAATCACCTGGTGTTCAGAGACAGTGAAGCAATGATTATTTCTACCATNTTGTCTGGAGCCTCTCATGGACAGAGGAGGCTTGTAGGCTACAGTCCACAGGGTCACCAAGAGTCGGACACAACTGAAGCAACTTAGCATGCACACGTAAGACTAACACAAACCATACTGAGACAGGGTTGACCTGTGGTTCCTCCTACTCAAAATGGTCCTGCTGAGAAGGTTTGAATTCTAGCACTGGGTGGTAATGCTCTTTTGACACCAATAGTTTTAAGGCCAAAGAAAAAAATGCAAAAATGAACTCTGTGTTTTCACATATTTGAAGATTCAATGCAATTTTTTTGTGAAACAATGTTTTAAGAAGATAATTTTTCACTTAATTGGCTAAATCTATTTTTTCTAAAATTAGTCTATCTTAAATCAGGAAATTTTTCTCTGCAGGCATTATGCATTTCTTAAACAAGACCTCTTTCAGTATTTCCGAAAGATTGAGGTAGCAAGTGAAAGTAAGATATATAGCCATGTCAGCAAAAATTGGGGAAATGTGAGTGAAGGAACTTGAAGCAAGATAAAAGGAGGTGTCCTCCTGTCAAGAACTGTGGAGAGTCTGAATTTTCACCCGGCTTGCAAGGCAACAAGTTAATCTAGGATAGTTTAATAGGCACTGGCAGAAGGTGCAAGCCACCTGGGTTAGAGACAAAAATGGTTTCATTATTTACAGTAATAGCAGAAGTCAGAGTATCAGCATTTTCTTGTGTGTTTTCCTCAAGCCCAAATTCCCCAGGGAAATGTAAAGAAGACCAAATGATATCTGTGCACGCAATGGATTACTATGGACAGCAAGCATGTCTTCCTTTATGCTCCAGAGACTATCAAGCAAACTCTCCAGAGAGTGAAATTATGTCTAGAGTTCAAGGATGTGAGCAAGCCTGACCTTTGCTTTAAAGGGTGATGATATCTCTGTCTTCCAAGGCTCTTCCCTATATACCAATTCTTAAAAAAATATTCCAGAACACAGCCTGTGTTTCTGCTAACAAGACATGCAGAAACGCAAGGGGAACAGGGAAAACTGTGCCTCAGCACTCCTGAACATGCATCCCACTTCTTGTTAGCTAAGGCCAAAGATGTGTAGCCCTGATCACTGATAAGATAATGGAAGACAGACAGTCTAAAAGCGGGGGGCATAGCTTTTAAGGTGCTCTTCATATATAAGCTTACCAGAGTTTCTCTTCCAAATTCTCTTTCGGTGACTCTCAGGTACAAGCCCACAAGGCTGCCTCAGTCTGGGATATTGCTATTGGGCATAAACAATACACTGGCTTCTCTATTGCTTTCTTACAGGTTTGAGAATAGGAACATGTTTAAATGGAAAATACAAGTTTCAGATCATTCCTATCCACCTCTCCTGTGAGTCTATCAAACATATTCGAATTAAAATGTAATTCACTCTGCATAAAAGTTAATAAATTACAGCTTCTTCACAAACATAGCAATCTGATTGACTGAAGAATAATAGTTTATAATGTACAGTATGGCTCAAGCCAGTCAATATATTCAATGTTATCATTAAATCACACACACAAAAAATCATGTTAGCATTATCCTTTCCTATGTCTAAACTCTGAATAGTAAGCTAACTATGAGACTTTTATTTGAATTTCCAAATAAAAGCTATCCAAGAAAAGTGTTTAATATTATAAGTAATGTTATCATGGAATAACAACTGAAAAATGATTCTAAACTGAATGTATTATCAGAAACCTATGGAGCTCTGAATCACAAGCTTTCATTTCTTATGCTGCCAGAAATTCCACAATTAGCACACACAGGGTTACCCAAGTCTATCATGTTGCATAGGATAATACGATAACTACCTTTACTAAAAAGGTCTGAAAACGCTCAGCAATTATTATGACACACTTAGACTGTGAAGGAGGCATGAATGGCTATTCAGACTTTTGATTTTGACATAAGAAAGCATTGTTTTGAGTTCTTCTTATAAACTCCTTTGGTTCAAAATTAGTAGCAAGCAAAATATAAGAAAACCTCAGTTTTCCTTGGGTATTTTATGCCAAAGATTCTTGGTTTTCTGGTCAAATTTAATGCTTTTATTATTAAAATCTGTGACTATTTATTAAGTTGAGAATATTCCAGCTTTCAGGTATTATAAGGTAACACGTGCGTGTGTGCATGCTAAGTCGTTTCAGCCAGATCCAACTCTTTGTGACCCTATGCACTGCAGAGCTATAGGACAGGCTCCTCTGTCCATGAGATTCTCCAGGCAAGAATGCTGGAGTGGGTTGCCATGCCCTCCTCCAGGGGATCTGCCAACCCAGGGACTGAAACCATGTCTCCTGCAGCTTGGGCACTGCGGGCAGATTCTGTACCACTGAGCCACCAGGAAAGCCCATCACCATGTAATCAAGAGACACTAAATCAGTGAAGGCAAGATGGCACATTTTCCAGATGCATCTCATCAGTTTCCAAAACAGAGACGACGCAAGGACATGCTGCCTGTGCGTGCTGAAGCGAAGCTGGTAAAATCTGATTTTTCTAGAGAGGAGCAAAATGCACTTATTATACTTCTGACTATGTTTACTGAATATTAATTTCATTAGCCAGATTGCTTTATTTTTTAATGTATAGCATGGAATGTTTTTAAAATTTAAGAAAGTGCAAATTGATTTCGTAAGGAAAATGGTAAATACAGTAATATGACTAAACTTAGCCTTGTGAAATGTCAAATGCTATAAATTTCAATGGTATCTAGTTTAATTGTCTTCTACAATGATTATTAAGTGCAGTATAACATATAATGGCAATGTAAGGGTTTGGCAAGCATAGCAATGCCATTTTGTAGGATGTCTGCATTTATAAATACGGGACACTGACACATTTATCTTTTCCTCCTTTCTGATACTCCATAGAAATGACCTAAAAGTTATGAAACCACAAAGACACCAAGGAAAGAATATTGCAACTGGTGCTTAGAAGTTGGGCAAATGAAAAACACTTCATAAGCTACATTTCAGGCTGAAGAACATCTAAGTCTGCCTGTGGCAGGGGAAATATAGAGGAATTCTCTAAACAAGGAAGACAATTAATGTCACAAAACGTCAGACATTCTCGGGAATTTGAGGTCCATGGTATTGCCAAAGGCCATAATATAGTGAAGTGAAAGTTGCTTAGTGGTGTCCGACTCCTTGCGACCCCATGGACTATAGAGCCCATGGAATTCTCCAGGGCAGAATACTGGAGTGAGTAGCCTTTCCCTTCTCCAGGGGATCTTCCCGACCCAGGGATCGAACCCAGGTCTCCTGCATTGCAGGAGGATTCTTTGCCAGCTGAGCCACAAGGCCATGATATAGGGGTTGGTTTAACACAGGAAAGTTGGTTGCTTGCCTCAGAAGAAGTAGAGGGTGAGTTAGGGCCCTTCTTTCAGACTCTGTAGGCAGGAAACTGGTCTCCTTCGCTCCATCAGATATGGGAAGCAGACCAGAGGGCAGATACTGGGGACGCTCTGGAAAGATTTAGTGAAAAGAAACAAACTGAGAGGTAAGAATCCTAGCTTATTTCTGTCACTCAACTCTGCAAAATTCCAAGAACCAGCTAAATCTGACCCATACCTCCCCACACCAGCTCTCACACAGGCAAGCGACTACAGGGCTCTTCCCTGTGTAGCACGAGCCTAGATACAAGATGAGACACAGAGGACTTCTGGTTGCTTCCCAGTGGAGAAACTGGGTATCCTGTGACGCAGCCCCACCAGTGGGAAAGCCCTGAAGGTGAGCTCATTCACTGTGTGATCATCAGAATAGTTAATAAGCTATTGTTTATTACCTAAGTAACACGCTAAGAGAAGTAAGAGGAAACTCACAGGAGAGATACTGAATATTATACCAACTCATCCTGAAATAAAAACAGCTGAGAGCTTCCATTCCAAACTGGCTACTGAAAATAGACAGTTAACTAAAACTGCACGGTAATTATGTAAATTAAGACATACAATTCACAGAAATATAGATTTAGTTATTAGAACTCTAAACACTTCATTGAGATTTGAAAAGTTTTTGCTGTTGCTATTGTTGTTGGTTTTTGTCATTTTAATGTTTAGCACATATCCACAGCAAAAGAGGGTACAGACTGAATTATACTCTTTTTTCATTATAATATAAAATAGTATATATTTTCATTATAATATAAAATATAATATAAATATTCCTATTATAGGCAATATATAAAAGAAAATGAATGACTATTTAGTAATCATTGCCTAGTAGGTAATTTTCCCATAAATACTCCTAATCTGGATAAAAAAATAAACAAAGCTAAGCAACCTGATAAGGCTGTATTCTGTTCTACAAAGAGATATTTCTACCAGTCTGTGCAATTAATCAGATGTGGCTGAAAAGTATTTTCGGTAGTTAACAAAGATTGGTCTATACTGTATTAGTATCATGAGAATAGGATTAGAAGAATTCGTATCCATTTGCACTCCACATTAACAATGCCTTCAATTGACTGAAACTAGCCCCCAAAATCTGTAATTAAATGTCATTAGTTGAATTCACTCAAGCTGGGTGTTTGAAGAGGCTCTACCAAGATATGAGGTTTCAATGAATACGCTATCATGTTCTGAGTCTAATGTTCAAGTTTTGAATTACTCAGCTGAAATGCAGTAAACTTTGTAGTTGACAAGCTACACATTTTGTCACATTTTCTAAATAAAGAGATAAAATAAACATGAGGATGACTTTGGCCACAAGCAACAGAAATATCTAGTCTAGGTTAGGTTACAAGTATGGAAATGTGAAATATTCTGAAAGGCTTAATTATGGTAGTTCCTATCATAGCTGAACAAAGGCTGCAACAATACCCAGGTATTTCATCCAGAGAGGGAAAAGGGACTAGCTCTTCTAATTTGCCTGTAGAAGGTCCAGTAGACATATCATTGGGTATCAATGCCCAGAATTTAGCCACATGCTTGATTAACTCTCCATCAGTCACTGAAAAGAGAAATCATATGCTCATGAGTAGGCTCAGATTTGTAAGGTTTACCCCTCAGCTGGTACAGGACAGAGGGGAGGCTGGAAACTCCGAGGCAGAGGCTGACGCTGCAGAGTCCTGAGACGGAGTCTCTTCCCTCTCAGGGAAACCCCAGTTTTGCTCTGAGATCTCTTTAACTGACAGATTGAGTCTCACCCACATTCCTGAGGACAATCTCCTTTCCTGAAAGTCAAGTAATATGGATATTAACGACACTACAGAACACCTTACTGCGATACTTAGATTAGTGCTTGCCCAGGGAAGCTGACATGTAAAACTGTGCTGGTGCACAGCTATGTTTTAAGGACTTTTGTTGTTGTTTTCATTTGTCTCATTGTATTGTTTTATTTTTAATTTCTTCACTGAGCCATTGATTGTTTAGTAGGCATATTGTTTAGCCTTCATTTGTTTGTGTGTTTTTTTGTTTGCATTTTACAAGAAAGTAATTGATTCCCAGTCTCAGCCTGCACTGAAAAATATGCTTGATAAGATTTCAATTTTCTTAAGTTTACTGAGATTTGTTTTGTAACATAGCATATGAGCTATCCTGGAGAAGGTTTCATGTGCAATTGAAAAGGATGTGTATTATACTGATTTTGGATGGGATGCCTCCTGTGTGTGTGTGTGTGGAAGCAAATTAAATGTTTATCAATAAATGAGTGGATAAAGAAGTTGTGATAGAAAAAAAAGAGAGAGAGAGATCGAGTTAACTCAGCCACAAAAAAGGAATGAAACCTTGCCATATGGAATAACATGGATAGACAAGTGTATTAAGCTAAGTGAAATAAAACAGAGAATGACAAATGCTGTATTACTTCACTTAAATCTAAAAAATGAGATAAATTAAGAAAGATAAAGCAGGAACAGGGTTACAGATACAGAAAACAAACAGGTGATTGTCAGAGGAGAGGGGCCTTGAGAGACGGAGGAAAACAGCAAGTAAAACAAGGGAGAGAGATAAAGAGGTAAAAATTCACAGCTGCGAAATAAATGAGGCACAGCTATGGAACGCACAGCAGGGGGAACATAGACAATAACTATGCAATATTTTTTTGGTGACATGTTTTAACTAGATTTAAAGTGATCATTTTGAATTGACAGAAATATTAACTCGCTATGTTATATAACAGGGACTAAGCGTTGCGTGTCACTTAAACTTCAAAAGCAAATAAACTCAGAAAACAGGACCGTATCTGTGGTTGCAAATGAAGGGAGTGGAGGACGGGGTGCCTGATAAAGGCAGTCAAACGACATAAACTTCCGGTTGTAAGATAAGCGCTAGAGATGTGACATACGACATGATAAATATAACTGACATTGCTGTATGTTATATATGAAACCTGTTAAGAGAGAAAATCCAACGAGTTCTCTTCACAAGGATTTTTTTTATTCACTTAATTTTGTATCTGTATGATATAATATTCACTAAACTTATTGTAATAATCATTCTAAGATGTATGTAAGTCAAAACAATGTAAATCAAATATACATAAGTCAAAATTAAACTTGCAAGTGCTATATGTCAATTGTATTTAAATAAAGCTGGAAGAAAATAAAAGTTTTGATTTGATTTTCAGTTGACAGAATAATTATATTTATATATGGAAAAACCATTACATTTAAAAAATAATTCTGGTAAGAAATGTCTATGCTTTCTACTTACAAATTGATATTGAAGTTGATTATATTTTAAAAAACTATTTTAACTATGAAATGCTTCATACATGCAAAACGTAATATGGTATGAATTTATGTACGTATCACCCAGATTTTTAAAAGTTTGTTTTTTAAATGTCTCTATTTTGTTAACTGGTAAATGTAATACTTGTCTTATACCACTCATTTTAAATACCTAGAGAATTACAGATAAAACCTACTCCATCCATCCTTCTTTTCTCCTATACAAGTGTGCTCTGCTTAATCACTCAGTCATGTCCGACTCTTTGTGAGCCCATGGACTGTAGCCCACCAGGCTCCTCTGTCCGTGGGGATTCTCCAGGCAAGAACACTGGCGTGGGTTGCCATGCCCTCCTCCAGGGGCTCTTCCCAACCCAGGGACAGAACCCAGGTCTCCTGCACTGCAGGCAGATCCTTCACTGACTGAGCCCCCAGGGAAGCCCTCCTTTATAAGAGGAAACTACTATATTTAGGTTGCAGTATTTAATACATAGGATATTTTATATGCTAGGTAAATAATCACGTACACATACCAGTAGTAGGATTTGTTTTAACACAGGGTAAATATTTTCTTAAGGCATTTGAAAATTAACATTTCCCCAAATGTATTTAGGTTAATATATGTAAATTTGGTTCATTCACTTTAAAAGTGGAACAGTATCTCAATTTATGATTGCAGAACGGTTCATTTATCTGACCACATTTTATGGAACTTACAATTTATCAATTGCCAACAAGAATTAGACACATCCTTTTGCACAAGATGAGATACCTTATACCTTGTTAGTCAAAGTATGATCCTCACACTTTGTATGTATGTAGCAGAAGCTACACTGGGAAACACAACATTAAACAAAAATAAATTATATTTCATAACCAAAGAATTACATCTTCATACATATATATTAATATTCAGATTTTTACCTGTTTTTATTTATTTTGAGCTTTTAATTAGATTGTGCATCTTCTTTTCAGTAATATGGGAAAACATTTACATTTTAAGCACTAATAGTTGGCTGGTTACTCCTACATTGTATCCTAATAGTTTTAAAGATTTGCTTTCTGGATTTATTTGTATTAATTCATTTGGAATTTGTTTTGCAGTACTGTATAACGTTGTTGCTATTCAGTTGCCAAGATGTGTTTGACTCTTTGCAACCCCATGGACTGCAGCATGCCAGGCTTCCCTTTCCTTCACTATCTCCCAGAGCTTGCTCAAACTCATGTCCACTGAGTCCATGATGCCATCCAAACATCGCATCCTCTGTCACCTCCTGCCCTCAATCTTTCCCAGCATCAGGGTCTTTTCCTATGAGTCAGCTCTTCATATCAAGTGGACAAAGTATTGGCACTTCAGCTTCAGAAACACTCTTTCCAGTGAGAAATCACAATTGACTTCCCTTAAGACTGACTGGTTTGATCTCACTGATGTCCAAGGGATTCTCAAGCATCCTCCCCAGTATTACAATTTGAAAGCACCAATACTTCAGCACTCAGCCTTCTTTATAGTCCAACTGTCACATGACTACTGGAAAAACCATAGCCTTGACTGGATGGCCCTTTGTTGGCAAAGTGAAGTCTCTGCTTTTTAACATGCTGTTTAGGTTGGTCATAGCTTTCCTTCCAAGGAACAAGCATCTTTTAATTTCGTGGCTGCACTCTTTCCACTTTTTCCCCTTCTATTTGCCATGAAGTGATGGGCCTGGGGGCCATGATGTTAGTTAGTCATGCTGAGGGTTAAATCTTCAGCATAGAAAATGTGGAGTTACACAATTGATGTATATATACAATGTAACCTATGTACTTCACAGTGTGTGTGTGTGTATATATATATATATATATATATATATGTATGTATCAAATCACCATGGTGTACACTTGAAATATCTTATACATTTATATGTCATTTATACTTCAATAAAGCTGAAAAAAAAAAAAAAGAATTGGAGGGGGAGAGAGACAAACATTCAGTCCATAGTACCAATGGTTGTTTCTTTATTCCTAATAATTTTTACTTAAATTTCTTTTTCTCATACATGAATACTTTTTCCTCCCCATGATTTATCTTACCATTCTAATATGTTCTCATTTTATAGTTAGGTATTTTCTACTCAATTACTATACTTTATTTTCTCCCATTTCTAATCATCTTTTGTTTCTCTCTTTTTTTCCCTCTCTTTTTTCTGGTTTCTTGATTTTAAGTCATAGGTCATTAATTTTCTTTTTTTTTCTTTCAAAATTTTCATTTAGATGCAAAATTGGTAACTGTCTCTCTGTGTACTGTTTTTGATACATCTTGTATTTTGTATGTTCTGATACTTTAGTGTTCAGATCTAAATAATTATAAATTCAATTATGAAAATCTCTTTTATCGTTTTTAAAGTTTCAAATGAATGGGGTTTTCTTTTTAATGCCTAAAACTATGTATATGTATTCATATAATATTTTCTATATTTTGCTGTTAATTTTCTATTTTATGGTTCATTTTACTGAATGTTTCCTGTGTACTTATTCAATTCTTTATTTTTATCACTTTATTTGTGCATTTTAATCTTTTATTTTATTTTATCTTTTAGTCAAATATTGTATAGTTGTCATTCTCCAACTAGTCACTTATGTGTATTTGGTTTTACCTTGATTTCTATTTCTTATTTTCCCATCAGTTTTCCTTATATCCCAATCTATTCTGAGTTCAATTTTCTTTTGTCTGAAATGTAATATTTCTTTGTGTGTGGGTGTGTGTTTCTTTCTGAGAGTTCTCTGATGGGAACATGTCAGTCAGGATAGTTACAAATAACAACAGCTGAGACCTAAGTCAAACTTAAACTATCAAGGGAAGTTACACTGTAGAAGCAAGTGTAGAGCCAATGTAGTCAGTGCCTCGATTTTGTTAAAAGGATCTCAAATTTTATGTTTCTTCATCATACTGCTCTGCTGGTGTAAATGCCATTGTCAACTGAGACGTCTTTCTTCTTTATTGATATTAAATAGAGGAAATGAAGGATCTCCTCCTCAATCATGCATTTTAAGTTCTTTTTGACCTCATTGTGCTAACTCATAAAACAAAAATATCCAGTATCCAGACAACAGCAGTCTTCAGTTGGAAGCTGACTATAGAGCTGAATATGTCAAATAGTTACTGTAGCGGTTTCACCTTGGTTTCATATTATATTATTTGGGGAGGCTTTAGAATATGCAACTGTCTGGATCTCAACCCAGAGAAATAAACTTTTGTCTGTGCAAGTGGTTCCAACCTACGGAATTCAGGCCATTAGAGTATACTTGAAATCCACCTATATAATGGAAAGGAAAATGAAAGAATCAAGCTTTGCTGAACTAACTGTGTAAAACAGATATTGGTGGGTCAGGCACGTATCCTGATACAAAAGTCTTCGTCCTAAAAATGTTTTATTTTACCTTTATTCATGAATGAGAGCATTCCACATTGACAGATGTTTCCCCTGCACACAAATAAAATAGCATTTTATTCCCTTTAGGACACTAGTGTTACAAAAGAGTAGTCTGCTCTTAATCAAATTATTGTTACACTGTGGATATTCTTTCTCTTCTCTCTGTCCTTCCCTTTAGGACACCTTCTTCCCTTTTACTTTTTTTTTCCTGGAGTTTCACTATAGTTAATAGGTTTGGTTACCCTATTCGGTTACAATGTGCATTTTCAATCTAAAGACTAATATCTTTCTGTATCTGTGGAAAACTGTCAAAAGTTATCATTTCACAGAAGTCTTAATCTTCATATCTATCTATGTATCTAGATAAGAAGTGGTAGGTAGATAGACTAATAGGGAGATAGATATAAGGCAAGAATTGCTGTTCTAATTTGTTTTTAGTCATCTATATTCAGTAGACACTACTATTTGTTTTTCATTCTATCTTACTTAAACAACCCTATTTTTTTAATGGTGATTTTGTATCTAGTTAAAAATAACTGGGTTCTCAGACTGTCTTCCTATAGGGAGTTGCCACTTGATGTAGCTCTGGCTAAGATGAAATTAGTAGATATGGACAGCTGGATGTTCTAAGGAAGCTTCTGAAAGGAAGAGACCAACAGTTAATTACGGGACTTCCCTGGTGGTTCAGATGGTAAAGTGTCTGTCTACAGTGCGGGATACCTGGGTTTGATCCCTGGGTGGGGAAGATTCCCTGGAGAAGGAAACGGCAGTACTCTTACCTAGAAAATCCCATGGATGGAGGAGCTTGGTGCAGGCTACTGTCCATGGGGTCGCAAAGAGTCGGGCACGACTGAGCCATTTCACTTCACTTCACTTCACAGTTAATAATATTGTACTGTACAACTAAAAATTTGTTAAGAAGACAGATCTCATACTTTTTCTTACCACAATAAGATAAAAAAGGAATACGTAAACTGAAAACTTTTTTTGGTTTGACTTTTATCTGCTTTCCTTTCTTAGAAAAAAAATTGCAATGATATTAAGTAAAAGAAAAGATGTGTAGTATAAAAGGAAGAAACAAAAAGAAACCAATGTCCTTGATTAATTCCCTAAGCAACTGCCTTTATCCTTTATTTTTACCTCCACATTTCCTATGAATGAAAATAATTCTCACAATTACTGACAGCATAGTTGTCATTCTAGTTCCTATGCAGAGGGCTTCCCTAGTGGGTCAGAGGTTAAAGCGTCTGCCTGCAATGTGGGAGACCTGGGTTCAATCCCTGGGTTGGGAAGATCCCCTGGGGAAGGAATTGGCAGCCCACTCCAGTATTCTTGCTTGGAGAATCCCACTGATGGAGGAGNTGATTAATTCCCTAAGCAACTGCCTTTATCCTTTATTTTTACCTCCACATTTCCTATGAATGAAAATAATTCTCACAATTACTGACAGCATAGTTGTCATTCTAGTTCCTATGCAGAGGGCTTCCCTAGTGGGTCAGAGGTTAAAGCGTCTGCCTGCAATGTGGGAGACCTGGGTTCAATCCCTGGGTTGGGAAAATCCCCTGGGGAAGGAATTGGCAGCCCACTCCAGTATTCTTGCCTGGAGAATCCCACTGATGGAGGAGACTGGTGGGCTATGATCTACCGGGTTACAAAGAGTCAGACACGACTGAACTACTTCACTTTCACTTTCATGCAAAGTTAACAATAAAATTTATTATGTTTTTAATTATAATTATGCCATAAACTGTGTATTGTAATTTTCTCAAATTATTTAACTACTTAAATGCCTATATTGTACACCACTCATCATGTCACATGGGGCTTCCCAGGTAGGGCTAGTGGTAAAGAGAGCACCTCTCAATGCTGGAGGTGAAGGCAACATGGGTTCCCTTCCTGGGAACCTCATGGACAGAGGAGCCTAAGGGGCTACAATCCATAGGGTCGNTGGTGATGCCATCCAACCATCTCATCCTCTGTCGTCTCCTTCTCCTCCTGTCCTCAATCTTCCCCAGCCTCAGGGTTTTTTCCATTGAGTCAGTTCTTCGCATCAGGTGGACAAAGTATTGGAGCTTCAGCTTCAGCATCAGTCCTTCCAATGAATACTCAGGAATGATTGCCTTTAGGATGGATTGGTTGGATCTTCTTGCAGTCCAAGGGACTCTAAGAATTTTCTCCCACACCAGAGATCAAAAGCATCAATTCTTTGGCACTCAGCCTTCTTTATGATCCAACTCTCACATCTATACATGACTACTGGAAAAATTATAGCTTTGACAAGATGGACCTTTGTCAGCAAAGTGATTTGTCTGCTTTTTAATACACTGTCTAGGTTTGTCACAGATTTTCTTCCAGGGAGCAAGCATCTTTTAATTTCATGGCTGCAGTCACCTCCCACAGTGATTTTGAAGTCTAAGAAAGTAAAATTTGTCATTGTTTCCACTTTCCCCACTTCTATATGACAAGAAGTGATGGGACTGAATGAGAGTGAGTTATAATACTAATTTGAAATATAATTTGATTAATCTGTTTTTGTTCACATTTCAGTTTTTCCTTGGACCATTTTTTTAACATATGAAACATCAGTAAAAGATACCCTCAGAGATGTGTCGCTTCCCCTCACTTCATGTTTNTGACAAGAAGTGATGGGACTGAATGAGAGTGAGTTATAATACTAATTTGAAATATAATTTGATTAATCTGTTTTTGTTCACATTTCAGTTTTTCCTTGGACCATTTTTTTAACATATGAAACATCAGTAAAAGATACCCTCAGAGATGTGTCGCTTCCCCTCACTTCATGTTTCTCAGCTTTTTTAGGTACAAAACAGTTATTCAAAAAACTGCATGTAATAAATGTAACAATCTGTTGAATTTGGACATATGTATACAATACACTCTTTTGCTATTACCTTAACAAACGTAATCATCACCTCTAAATGTGTCCTTGTGTCTCTCTGTGTTGTTAAGATCTGAAATTGTAAACTCCTAGAAGAAAGGAGAAAAATTCAATTTTTTTTTTAGTCATAAAGCTCTTCTCCTTTGTGAGAATATGCTATAATTTATTCAAGCACTCTCTTATCAATGAACATTATTTTTACTATTTCATTTTTATAAATAATGCTGTTAAAACATTAAGCCATAAGATTTTTATTTTTAAAAACTTGTGATAGGTGTATCTGTAAGGTAAATCCCTAGAACTCAGATGGCTGGATCAAAAGGTAAATTAGCATGTTTTTCATGAGCAATATACTGATTTGCATTCTAATGCAAAAAGTATGAGATTGTCTCATCATACAACCTCAACGATATATCATGCTGTTTAACTTTTTAATTTTGTCAGTGTGATAGATAACAACAGTATCTCAGTGTAGTTTTAATTAGTGGGATTCCCTGATAGCTTAGTTGGTAAAGAATCTGCCTGCAATACAGGAGATATTGGTTCGATTCCTGGGTCAGAAGATCCACTGGAGAAGGGATAAGCTACCCACACTCTGGTATTCTTGGGCTTCCCTTGTGGCTCAGCTGATAAAGAATCTCTAATCCACCCTAACCACAATGCAGGAGACCTGGGTTTGATCCCTGGGTGGGGAAGATCCCCTGGAGAAGGGAAAGGCTACCCACTCCAGTATTCTGGCCCAGAGAATTCCATGGACTGTTTAGTCCACCGGGTTATAAGGAGTCAGACATGACTGAGTGACTTTAAAAAAGTTGCTTTAACTTTTTTATTTTGTCAGTCTGATAGACAAAAACAGTAGTGTCTCTGTGTAGTTTTAATTTGAAATTTTCTGTTCTGAGTCAGGTAGAACATCTTTTCATAAATGATGTATAACATNAGGGAAAGGCTACCCACTCCAGTATTCTGGCCCAGAGAATTCCATGGACTGTTTAGTCCACCGGGTTATAAAGAGTCAGACATGACTGAGTGACTTTAAAAAAGTTGCTTTAACTTTTTTATTTTGTCAATCTGATAGACAAAAACAGTAGTGTCTCTGTGTAGTTTTAATTTGAAATTCTCTGTTCTGAGTCAGGTAGAACATCTTTTCATAAATGATGTATAACAAAAATGATCTACAATTGCACTCATAAAGTTGAAACTCAAAAATATACTTTTGAGTTTAAGAATCTAGACATAAAATAGTATATTCTGCATTATTCATATAAATAACAAAATGTTTCAAAACTAATCTACACTATTATAAATCAGAAGAGCATTTATCCTTGTCAGACTTGTATTGACCACAAAGGATAATACTGACAGTTCCTGAGAGACAGGTAACCTCGCGTTTCATGGTCTCGGCGCTTGCTTCATGAGCATGTTTGGATTGGGGCAGTTTCCTGAACTGTAGAATTATGATATGTGTACCTTTCTGCTTGCATATTTATATTGTTAAAAACAGTGAGCTTAGGTTGTCATGAGTACTAGAAATAGAGTTGAATATGTTATCAAATATGAAGGGAAAGATAAGCATTTTATTATTCAAATATAGGCAGAATTATGACAGTTGACTAGGATTCTAACTTGTGTTCACTTCACAGTTATCATAGAGGAGTATTACCTTATGGACGATATTCATGGAGCTTTCATACCAGAAAGCTTTGTGTGTGTGTATGTGGGTATTGTATGCGTGGCACTGGAGCATTTGAGTACTACACCTTCCTTCCTGAAATCAGACCACTAGTATTACCCAGCGCCACTGTCATCAACCAGTCGCTGGGGAATGTCAGCGACATTCTGAAACTGGATCACTTATGTACTGAAGTTAATTCAGATAAGTTACAGACATAACGCAGACATACATTTTTTTTCGTTGTTACTCCTGTTGGATAAATCAAAAATTCAAGTTGTTGTTTCATTTCAAATTCTTTTTTGGGGATAAGAGGATAATAAATGTTGGAAGCATATTCCTCTCCCCCCACCCTTCAAAGTAACACCTACTTGTGTGCGAGTGTGTGTTCAGTATTCTCAGTCTCGTATGAAAATAGACATAGCTTATAACTGATGGAAGAAACTGGGGTGTATGCAAGAGTATATGTAAGCACTCAAAATAATATTTCCCAGATGTCTGTCATCTGAGTGCCATCTTCAGGATTTTGCCATATCTAGGTACCAGCCTCACTAACAATATATTAAAATTATTATTTACTTAACATGTATCTTTAAGTTTATTAACTTTAAGTATGTTTATCAGGAAAATTTGTGCTACTAAAAATGAAAAAACTTGTCATAAATAGGAAGCAATATAAAATAAATGTGATGAAAGACACAACACTGTATAACGTCTTTGAACCAGAGACTAGGTTTTCTTTTGATAAAAAAGAAGTTAGTGGAGAGTTATGAAAAAGAAAGCTTTTAATTGAGACTTTTTCCTTGAAAAGGCTTGAAAAAGTGATTAGAAATAAGGTGATCACACATTTGGGCTTCGTTTGTGGCTCAGCTGGTAAAAAATCAGCCTGCAATGCGGGACACCTGGATTCGATCCCTGGGTTGAGAAGATCCCCTGGAGAAGGGAAAGGCTACCCACTCCAGTCAAATTTATTCACTTTTATTGAACAGTGGCTGTGAGCAAAGCCTAAAATCTTCTCTTGTCCCTTCACTGTTGTGGGTTCCACATTTTGCAGGAGCTATGCTCTAAAATAACTCCTAGGATCCAGGTGTCTGGCGCTTTTGCTTACCAGTATGACTTCCAAGCTACTATTTCATGGCGATCTTCAACTTTTTTTTGGCTCTGGATACCTGGCTTTCTCTCTGCTGTGGATCCACTGCTCAGCCTTTTTTCGTGCACCTTCTCTGAATCCGTGGCTCTTCCAGTTCCAGCTTCTCTTTCCTACTTCTGTGCCCAGTAGCTACTGCCCAACATCCTTAAGCTGAAGGTCTAGACTGATATCTGACAACTGTTTCCTAGCCCTGAGCTTCCAAAAGGCACAAGGGAACAAAAGACAGGCTTTTCAAATGTATGCATAGCTCTCATTAAAGTGAGGTTTTGTTCTAAGAGAACCTTTGGCCTTGAATATTTGCAAGCTTTACCTGTGCCTGTCTTCCTAGTCCTTTTGCCGTGGGAGCAAAGAGAATTTATACAAAGTGAAGATGAAAGAAGAGTCATGTATACTTCTTAGAATCAAACCGGAATAACAGTCGGTTGCTATCATTTCGTGCTTCGCTTTGACTTGCTCTGTGGAGATCAGAGTATGCTCTTTTGGTGTGTAGCCCTGTGCCCAGCAGAGCAGGGTCGAGAACAATAAGCAGTATGCACTCTTGTTGGCAACATGCCTGTCAGTATTAGCAAGAGGAATTTAGCCATAGCAAACGAATACTTAAGGGGAAAAGAAGAAAGCCATGTTCTCACTGCCAATCACAAAGTGCTGATAGAAGTGAAGGGAAAGAAGGCCAAGATGGGCAGTATTGCAGCAGGAAGAGAGCCCGAATGTTCTAAAGCTAAGTCGATTGAAGAATATGCTCAAAAGCATCATCAATATGTGCAAGCCCTTTCTGTAACCCCAATACCTATATGGACGGATGATATATTTTAGAAGTGGTAAAGGTATGAAAACTGCCTTTTCCCATATAAGGTTTTTCCTTCCTGTGTGATTTATTAGACCCTGTCCTCCCACTGTAATTGGAGACCTTTCCATAATATATCCAAAATCATATAAAAGCAAAGCAGGATGGAGTCCACTGAAGAAAAAATATGTATTATTCCATATGTACCACATACACTATGACTCTTTAGGAGAGAAAAATACGTAAACGTGGAGCACATAATTAATATAGTGTATCCCCAAGGCAACAGCTACATAGAGCTTCTAAGAGCCAACGTGCAACAGGGTTTCATACACGTATATCTCTGGCCATTTAAAAATGCGTTGTTAGCAGACTCTGCCCTGTATCAGCTCTAGGCTTTGCTTTACTTTTCTAAGGAAGATCATTTATGTTCCCAGAATATTAAGGCTATTTTTTCTTTTTTCAGTATTTCTCTATCACATTTATTAAGTAAAATAGCATAAGTGAATTATAAATACTTCTTTAAAAAATAAAATGAGTCAAGCAAAACAAATTTTAAAAATGTACTACATCCCTACACAGAGACTTTATTAGTCTCTCTATCTATTTATCTAACTATGCATGTATCTATCTAAAATTCTGATGACTTTTTCATAGAACTGATATATATATATGACCAGATAACTTTTGAGATCTTCCTTTTTATGGCCATAAGATTTCCCTATTTCCAAGAGGTAGCATTTTCTGTGCTTTATGAGTCAGGGTAGACTTCTTGTAGATTTCTTATTACTATCAAAAATCCATGGACATGAGGAAGAATAAGGCTGAAGAAGAGAAGCTGCTTTGCTGAGTAAACCTTTCTGAAGACGGGAGAGAGTGGCATGAGTCATGGCGCCTGGGTGGCTCTCTGGCAGGACACTGGTGGCAGGGAGTCAGGGTATTCTCTGGGGGAAAGGATGCTTGACGCACTGGAAGGTCCAATCCTACACCATATGCCTAAAGTCTAAGATTCCCATTGTCCAAACAAGACAGAATAACAGCCTGGAAAGGATCACGAGAACCAGAACCTAGTTGACCATTGATAAACATTTCCCATGGCCAGCTCAGCTCCTGAAAGCAAAAGAGCCTAGGCGGATGCTGAGATGAGATTTTTCACAAGTCCATGTGAAAGGAGGATTTGGAATCAAAATTAAGCTGATTTATACGAGTCTGAGTGAATTCCGGGAGCTGGTGATGGACAGGGAGGCCTGGCGTGCTGCAATTCATGGGGTTGCAAAGAGTTGGACACGACTGAGCAACTGAACTGAACTGATAGAGGATGAAGAAATGCTGTCAGTATGTCAATATTCCTGCGTGTCTGCTTGTGTAGGAGGATTTTTACTTGAAAAAGTGTAGCTTTCTGCTTATTTAGTAAACGTTTATAAAAAATGCCTCATGTGCAGGACACTGTGTTGAACATAAGGCAAAAGCTGTGTGCTCAGTCGCATCCAACTCTTTGCAACACCATGGACTGCAGCCCGCCAGGCTCCTCTGTCCATGGAATTTCCTGAGCAAGAATACCAGAGTGGATTGCCATTTCCTTCTCCACAGGATCTTTTTAATCCAGGGATCGAACCCATGCGTCTTGCGTTGCCTCCATGGGCAGGCAGACTCTTTGCCACTGAGCCACCCAATGATTCTACTACTGTTAAAACATTTCCAGTTTAATAAACAAAAATGTAGGTAACTTTAAGGTCCAAATTATAGTTTATTCATATGTATACAATGTTCTATTCAGTAAAATCTATATTGGCTTAACATTTACTTTACTAGAAGCATCCTGTAGCATAAAGGATGCTCAGTTATTTGACATGGTATAGGCTATACCTCTTATTTTTCTAGAAAGTTTCACTGTCTACTTGCTTCTCTCTACATTTCCACTGCATTGTCTCATATTTTTCTCATCTTAAATGGAAAAAAAAAAAAACAGCCGCAACAACCCAAAACTCCTTCCTTAACCCCATGTTTCAACTATAAAACTAAATTATTTTCTACTTTACTAGTGTTTCGATCTCCATTTTCACACATCTATTTATTCCTCAATTCATTCCCACATGGCTCTACTTTCCCTTACACCTTGAGAATAGTGTCATTGCTCCAGTTCCTAAATCTAATCAGTCTTTGCCGTTATCTATTTCATTCTTAGCTATAAATATTGGTTACTTTTTGCACAGTGAGACTCCCTACATTGGCCTTTAGCTTTTCTATCTCCAGTGTTTTCTAGAGATGTGTGATTATTATTTTCAGAATCACGCACTACTATTTATCAGAGTCCACACACACAAAATAAAGTCCTGTATCTCCATTTCTTATATTTCTTCATTCTACACTTTTTCAAGAAAACGTCATTCATATCTATAACTTTGATAAGAATCAAATACTCATGAAGTATATATTTGCCTCTTCATTACAGACCTCTCTTGGAACTCTAGCCCTGAATACTCAAGTCAGTTACTGGCACGGGCACTTAGAATTCTCAGAACCAACTCTTTCACAACAAGTACAAAAACCGAACCCTTGACCTTCCCTCCCTAACAAGATACCGAAACTCTGTCTTCAGTCATGATTCCCTGTTTGCTGAGTGAGCTTAATGTCTTATCAGTCACTTCAACAAGCCACTTTTAAAGTCACTTTTAAAGAATCCCTCTCCTTTCTTCCCCAAATCCAATTCATTAGATATCCTAAAGATTTCACATCTTCTATAATACTTGAGTTCATTCATTTCTCTCCATCTGCCCTGCACTACCTTTCTATGAGCCACTCATCTCTACTTCACAGCACAGCATTCGCCCGCTACCTGGATTTTTACAATCTCTCCTTGCCTCTCTCTCATCTGTTCTTTACCCTATAGCTGGAGGGTTGCTTTCAAGAGAAAAATCGGGTCCTATTGTTTCCTACTGTTTGCTCATTGAACTTCTATTTTTTTGGTCTGTGTGTGATTTAAAAAAAAAAAAGTATAAGATAACTTGTGAAGTTTTCACTCTGCTTACCATCCGGCGTCATCTTCCATTGTCACTCTCTACTTCTCCACACAGAACATTTCTTGAACAGAGTATGTCTTCATCAGTCCTGGCCTTTGCATGCACTATTCCTCCTCCCAAATTATCCTTGCCTAGTTCACTCACAATTTCTTCCTTTCATCCTAGCTCAAATTTTAATTTCTCTAGAGAAATAACCCTTAAGAGAAGTAGAGAAGTGTGTGATAATACCATGTTCTTTAACCTTATAGAACTTTGCTTTCTCTGCAGCCATATACCTATTTGTGAACATTGAGTTAATTATCAACTCTTCTATTAGACTGTAAGTGTCTTAAAGGTGCTTTAAATTATATGTACAGTGACCAGAACACTGTCTGATACATAGCAAATATTCAATATTTGTTGAATGAATGAATCTGTAAACCATCCTTTAAAGCTTATTTAATATTTCCCTAGAAATTCTAAAAGTGGAATTTGTGTTACAGACTATTAACATTTAACTATTAACATCACAGAGAAAGCTATAGAATTCCAGCAAAATATCTACCTCTGTTCATTGACTATGCTACAGCCTTTGACTGTGTGGACCATAGCAAACTATGGAAAGCTCTTAAAGAGATGGGAACACCAGACCATCTTACCTGCCCCCTGAGAAACCTGTATGTGGGTCAAGAAGCAAGAATTAGAACACTGCATGGAACAACTGATTGGTTCAAGACTGAGAAAGGAGTGCGATAGGGCTGTCTGCTGTCACCCTGTTTGTTTAACGTATATGCTGAGCACATCATGAAAAATGCTGGGCTGGATAAGTTACAAGCTGAAATCAAGATAGGTGGGAGAAACATCAACAACCTCAGATATGAGGATGATACCACTCTAATGGCAGAAAGCTAAGAGGAACTAAAGAGCCTCCTGAGGAGGGTGAAGGAAGAGAGTGAAAGAGCCAGCTTAAAATGAAATGTTGAAAAAAACTAAGATCATGGCATCTGGGCTAATTACTTCACAGCAAATAGATGGGGGAAAAGTGGAAGTAGTGACAGATTTCTTCTTCTGGGACTCTGAAATGACTGCAGAGAGTGACTGTAGCCATGAAATCAGAAGATTGTTTCTTGGCAGGAAAGCCATGACAAACCTAGACAGTGTTGAAAAGCAGAGACATTACCCTGCTGACAAAGGTTCATACAGTCAAGGCTGTGGTCTTCCCAGTGGTCATGAACAGTTGTCAGAGCTGGACCATAAAGAAGCAGAACACCAAAGCAATGATGCTTTCAAACCGTGGTAATGGAGAAGACTCCTGCGAGTCTCTTGGGCAGCAAGATCAAACCAGTCAGTCTTAGGGGAAATCAACCCAGAATGTTCATTGGAAGGGCTGATGCTGAAGCTGAAGCTCCAGGATAGTGGCCACCTGCACCTGCTGCAAACAGCTGGCTTATTGGAGAAGTCCCTGATGCTGGGAAAGCTTGAGGACAGAAGGAAAAGAGGATGAGATGGATGGATGGCATCACTGATGCGGTGGACAAGAACTTGGGCAGAGTCCGGGAGATAGTAAGCAACAGGGAGACCTGGAATGCTACAGTCCACGGGGTTGCAAAGAGTCGGACACTGCTGGGTGACTGAACAACACAGCAGGCAAATTGTTCCTACTAATGGCAGGGGGAGAAGCATGAGACATGATGTGGGTAAATTTAAGGGTGTTTCTATTGCTTCTCTTCATAATTCTTGGTTGTAGATGATATGTTTAGTCTAAAATCTTAAAAGATATTGCATCTATATTATTTCCTTGTATTCATCCATAGGTCCCACATAAATGCCTGTATCTATTAATAATTTATTGTGAATGAAAGGTAGACTCAAAAGAGAAAGAGATGGTAAGTTATAAAATTATAGTGCAAAAGGATTACACTTTCCATCATTCTCACTACCTGTTGGTTCTACTGCGTGGCAAAAACAAAACAAAACCAAGTATCAAAAAACAAACAAAAAACCCTACCCCTTTGGAAAAGGATTCTAAAACCTCATTAAGTAGCTTATTTTAGTTTATAGCCATTCTTATAAACTTGCCAAGTTCTGGTTTCAAACTGTAGCTTATCTCACGGTTGAAAATCTCTTGAAAAGATTTTAGGTAGCTTGTTCTACTTTTCACGACTACATGAAGCAAAATCAATTCTTATTTTGGTGTGCACTGTTCTTATAAGGTGTTGACTGGTGAATATCAAATAATACAAATGTGTGTGATGTCATTTCTCATGAGTCAGATTCTAAAAGATAAAAGAGCTTTGGTTTAAAATCTAGGAGATCTAGACTCTTTACTCATTTCAGTTTCCTCCCATTTTATGGTATCTTGCAACTCATCTGTTTGCTACATTGAGTCTCAAAATTTTAGCTCTAAGGCAGTAACGTGGGAGTATTTTTATAACTGGAAGATCAATAGAATCATCTAGACATTTATTGGAACTATAAATTCCTAGGGCATATCACAAACATTTTGAATTAGAATCTCCATGGAAGTGATTTCCTAAGTATCTCTTATACTCAGGCAAATTTGGGGGGGAAATGCATTTGTTGAGCCCTATGGCTTTTCTTAATTTGACTCTAAAATACTAATTATTGGTAGATAGAAAAGATCTCCTGAATCAGTAAGAGGGCATTTACTTTGGAAATTTCTAAATTGCTGGAATATCAGGGCAGATGAGGAAAATAAAAGGATTAAGGAAGTCTTATACCCTTTCCCACCTCCCAATTCCCATTTGTCAGTCCCAGAAGCCCACTTCCAAAGGCAGCATCCTAGGTCCAGGCTAGTGGCCTGAGAGCATCCTCCCAAAGTGACTTCTGTTTTAGAACCATGACTGCTATGATATGTCTTATCTTTAAAAAGCTTCAGTCCTTTAATGAATGTGGATGTATCTTTCTTATGTCCTTTCTTCTCTGAAAATGAGTTATTATCTATGAAAAATAAGTCTTTCCCTAAACGATCTGAGTAAACCACTGTGTCTCCTTTCCTGCAAATTTACTTATTTATATCTACTACTTAAATGCACATTTTAGTTATTACTGGATTTTTTACAGCATATGTGCTAAGTCTTTTCACTCCTGCCCGACTCTTCATGAGCCCATGACTGTAGCCTGCCAAGCTCCTCTGTCCATGGGGATTCTTCAGGCAAGAATACTGGAGTGGGTTGCCCTGTCCTCCTCCAGGGGATCTCCCAGACACAGGAACCAAACTCCCATCTCCTGCAGCTCTTGCATTGCAAGCAGATTCTATACTGCTGAGCCATAAAATAATATATAAATCCTAAATGAAATTTAAGAACAAAAGGGAACAAGGAAGGAAGGGAGAGAAAGAAAAATTGAGCAAAGAAATTGGGGAATAGACTGCTATTGCTTTAGAAACTAAAAATTTGAGTAAATAGCATAAGAATTTGAAGTTATCAATTAAAAGAGGTCATATTTGACCATTTGGGTCATGATAGTTCTAGGGAGAGAAAATAAGTCCCAGTTACTTCTTATAATAAAAATAATAACAGTATGGCATCTCAATAATGCTTCTTAGCTCATATAATTTTTAAAAGCATAGTTTAAGTATCACATCTACCAAGCTTTTTTTTTTTTTTTCGCCACATAGCATGAGGGATCTTAGTTCCCTGACCTGGGATCAAACCCCTTCCCCATGCAGTGGACGTGCAGAGTTTTAATGATGGGGCTCCTTCTCTAGGTAATGTCACACTTATTTTCAAATGAAGTAACTGGACTAAAGCTTATAGCATATAATTCATGCATCAGAAATTAGTTCTAATTTTCCTGGCTCCAAGTCCAATGCTCTTTCTCTTCTATGGTAAGTTTCCAAATCCCATGTCTTCAGCCAAATTTTATTACTGCACCAATACCCATAACTCTGCAGGTCTGTACCTGAATGAAGCTTCTTTGCTGAGTTTGATCTGCATTTTCTGAAGACAAGAGTAATGGGCAAACTGCTGAACTCACTATCATGGTGGCAGCTCACGTTCTAATGCCATGTCTGGCGCTAAGCGCTTTACACGCATTGTCCCATTTAGTCCTCACATTGATGCTATAAAATAGGTAATGTCATTGCACAGATTTTATAGATGAGTCAACTGTCTCAAATAGTTTGTCTAAGGACAGAGAGTAACTTATCTGGTGCCTCACCTCTTATGGATGGGGTATTAGTTTGCCCTCAAGTTAACCTCTGAATGACTTTCTCCATTGCTTCTATTATATATATGCTTTATATACTATGATTTCCTTAATTATTTATGCATGTTATCAGTTAAATAAGGTATGCTTAGAAACTTTAAGAATCTACCCATCATTTTTAAAACAGTTTCTGTGGAAGAAAATGTTTTCTGAGTTCCTAGTTATAAATTGAAGTGAGGACTATACAAAATTAGCCCTAATTGCTGTGCTTATTACACCTCCCCGTAAAAGAAAAACTGGTATTTGGAAATGAGTGGAGATCTAGCTAGTCTTTGGTCCCTGGCTGCTGTCCCTAGAAAGGTTTCACTGAATTTGCAAATATTTGTTGTTCAGTCACTGAGTCATGTTTGTCTCTTTGCAACCCTGTGAGCTGCAGCTCCCCAGGCTTCCCTGTCTTTCACTATCTACTGGCATTTGCTCGAACTCATGTCCATTGAGTCGGTGATGAAAGAAAAAATAAGCAAAGGGATGGGAGCAGGAGTAGGCAGCAAATGAGGACTGATGCAGCTGAATCTCCAATACGTTGGCCACCAATGAGAAGAGCTGACTCATCTGAAAAGACCCTGATGCTGGGAAAGACTGAAGGCAGGAGAAGAAGGGGACGGCAGAGGATTAGATGGTAGGATGGCATCACCGACTCAACGGACATGAGTTTGGGTGGACTCTGGGAGTTGGTGATGGACAGGGAGGCCTGGCGTGCTGGGGTTCATGGAGTCTCAAAGAATTGGACACGACTTGGCAACTGAACTGAACTGAATGTTTATATTATACTATATTACAAAGTAAATTTCATAGGTAAAAACAAATCTTCCAAATGTCGACTGGATGTAATTTTTTCACTCCTCAATTCTCTGTAACATAATGAAGCAAGACAAAGAAAGATTAAAGAACAGATCATTATAGATGGAGTTATTTGTAATGGAAGTGAACAAAAACATTGAGCAGAGGCCTCACTTTTTCTTTTGTTTACTGGTTTTCTGTCTCTCTGTACTTGGAACAGTTGGTTATTTTCATATGGACACAATTCACTGAAAATTAACATTGATTTTATCCTCACAGGCTGTCACATCTAGTTAGTTGGAAAGGGACAGAATCACCTCTATTAGGACAAATTTACTTGGTATTAACATCTATCACAGGATAGGTGGTAGAAATAAGGAGGCATTGATGAGACACTTGGAAAGACAGTCCTAGAACTTCCTGCTTCTACTGGTAGACAATCATTTAAAGACTTCATTAAAGACTGGACTGTCAACACAGGCAGTTTTTCTAGACACAATTCATACCACTATATAGATGTGTTTTTAATAAATTGATATTTCACATCTGCTACCTAAAACTACATATTTTAAAATAGTAAGAAGGACATTGAAATATACCATCTCTAAAATGTATGGGGTGTCCTTTAATTTATAATCAGAGCTCTTTTCTGTATAGTCTGCACAGAGCCCCGTTATATTCTCAAGGCTATAAAAAGAAATAGATCTAGGAGGAACAGAAAATCATCCTCTGCAACCTGGCAACCTATATAAGCTCCACAAGTGCAATGACCCGAAGTCTTTCTGACCTGTGGACCACTAGCATCACACTGCATCACTGAGGATGAACGCTTATATGAGCCATGTAATGATAGGACCAATTCTGTCCCTGATAAAGCAGGGCCAACAAGGAAAGTACGGTGAAAGAGAAAGATGATTAGTTCAGATTTAGACTTGCCCAAAGATAATGAAACCCTCTTTGATTTTAGCATACCTATAAACTTTAGATATTGTGATTTCATATTTTTATTATAGATCAGAAAAAAAGGCTTTATGAGAATCTATTCTGTTCTTACGATCTCTAAATCCTTTTATCTTCCTATAACGCAAAATTATAGATGTTCCAGATATATTTGTTAAATTAATCAATATTGTGCAATTCTCAAGTTAGAAGTTGCTGAAGGGAGACTTCAGCATTTACAGTATTCAGTATTTAGAGTCTAGCATTCAATAAAGAATGAGTTTGAGTAAACTCCAGGAGTTGGTGATGGACAGGAAGGCCCGGCGAGCTGCAGTCCATGGGGTCGCAACGAGTCGGACACAGCTGAGTGACTGAACTTAACTGAACTGATTCAATAAAGAACATTCCTGAATGATGAGCCAGTTTTCTAGTTTATAAAAAATTATTGTAACCTCAAAGAGAAAAAAAAAAAAAAAAAGAAACGGGGATGGGGGGAGTGTTCATTCTACCCATATCTATTATATATCTCTCTACATGAGTGTGAAACTGTTCACTGTTCCCTAAACATATGGGTGGCTCAGAGGTTAAAGCATCTGCCTCCAATGTGGGAAACTCGAGTTCGATCCCTGGGTGGAGAAGATACCTTGGAGAAGAAAATGGCAACCCACTCCAGTACTCTTGCCTGGAGAATCCCATGGATGGAGAAGCTTGGTGGACTACAGTCCACGGGGTCCCAAAGAGTTGGACATGACTGAGTGACTTCACTTTCACTTTCAAACATATAATTTATCATTTAAGTTCACCACAATATAAATAAACTGAATGGATTTTCATTTTCCATGTTGTGGGGGTAACTATTAACTGCTGGCAAGCTTGTACTTTGATCTGTGCTACATTTAAGGGGCATTCCCTTGTCTCTGCTGTAGATTGATCCCAAATCTAAATCAGAAGTTATAATTGGTATGTAGAGACAAGAGTATGGGAATGAGGCCCTCCTCAAAGGTCATGTAATTTTATCTGTGTCTCTGAATATCTATCAACATGATTAAACTTACTGACATCATCCAATCAGCATCAGATAAATACATTACAATCATAGGTTTTGCTAATATGTCCTATCTGGTTCATATTACAGTGGGCTTTTAGTTGCAGATTGCCTTTCTCTTTGAAGAGACACAAAATACATTTACTCAGCTAGTCTTGGAGTACCCTGAACAACAATGGCATCATATACAACATTCGCAAGATCTTAACCACAAATGACATTCCCTAAGAATACAGGTATGATATCACACTGAAGACATCATCTCCCAAGGAGATTCATTTGACGCCCTCATTCTGGACAGGTCAATATTCACAAAGGAGCTCATTAAAAGGGAATGGGTCTTTACCCCACACATAGTACAAGGCCCTGTCACCTCAGTTAAATTCCTAAACATTGTTTGATAATCAAATTCTGTTCCATCTCTGACACTGCCAAGAAACAGTTATTAGCCGTCTCAGTACCCATATGATTGGAACAAGTCCAGTGTCTTTTAGGATTTTTTGGATTCTAGAGGCAATATATTTCTCAATTTTACTTTTTTTTTTTTGCTTAAATTTTACCTAACCCTATCCTGGCTGTTACTTGAAAATTGGCCCCCTTGGAATGATCCTCCTACAACAAAGTCTCCAGAATTTGCCCCAAATTGCAAGACAACAGCATTCTTGTTAGTGTCCCCAAAGACTCTTTTCTTTTTGAGGCTTAAGCAACCTTGTTTTATTCATCTTTGAATCTCTGGGCTACTCCTGATAGCCACAAATTGCCCATGAACTTCTAGTACAAGAAACTCTCCTTAGCCCTATTCTGTGTATCACCAGGGTGTCAAGTGCAGACTGGTAGGAAACAGAGGCTCTCCTGGGCTCTCAGTCTGTGACCCTTGGTGCCCAGCTGCCCCAGTATGCCTTGTGGCACTTGGAAGTTTGGCACAGTTGCCAAGACCTCCCTGCTATAGGATGGAGACAAGACTGGGCTCTCTGGCATATTCTGCCTGCAGGAAGGGATGGCCTCCTCTCCTGACTTCAGTCCCTTGCCAGATGCCATGGTGCTATTTAATGAGGTCAGCTCTGCCCTAGCCATCTTGGCTTCAAAGTACAATGAAGGGGATTCCTACACTGAAGGACTGTGTCTCCACTATACACATGATGAAGCTTCTTGGAAAGCAGCTGCTTTTCACCCATTAATCAGTCTGTGCCTAATCCAGGATGACACTGAAGGGTCAGCATAATTGGCTAAACGTCAGATACTCATCTTAGCACTGGATTCCCTGGCCAACTATTGGCCCTGTCCCCACATTTTTACAAACTCAAACTATTGCCAATGATGTAGCTTGTCTTGTGTGGCCAATAGAAACAACAGAATGTCCCTATTCAAGATTTCCCTCTTTGGGGGTGAAGAAATCTAGGAAGCTCTCATTTCACAGATATTTTCACTCTACGTGAAGGTCATGCATGTTTCTGTACATAAAAGCCACACTACAAGACACTATACAAAACCGACAATAAGGAGCTTATGAACAAAGCATTCAATGAAAACTTCACTCACTTATGGCCTCAAGGCTATCTTAGGGGACAGTAGCAGCTTACTTAAACAAGCGCAAGTATAATTAAATAAAGCATGGCACGTTTCAGCCAAACATCATGAATTGCAGTAGTCGGTAATGACCAGGAATTTTAACAGTCTGACTTCATTTTCTGACCACTTACGGCTTCTGAGTCCCACCAATTCTCCTTCCCATTCTGCCCCACATTTGGATGAGCGAATAAAGTGTGAATATCACTTCCTTTGGTACTACAGGAAAGTACACACCACAAAAGCTCCAACTCACATGCAGAAACCCTCACTCAGCCCTACCCCCAAGACACCAAAAAAGCAAAACCGGTCTTCTTCCCTGTCCTTCATACCATTACTTAAACTCTTTTGGGGGCTACCTTGCTCTCCTTAGAAAGTTTCATTCTATGTGAGTAATAAGCCTTATACCCTTCTATCATGGTGCCATCAGTCTCAACATCTGAATAAATTTTGGGTGAAGTGCAAGTCCATCTCACCCCTGTGGATGGAGGTCAACTCTCTTGCATTTTAAAATTGTAAAGACAAATTTTACTGTTTTAACTATTGCAATTTACAGTTCAGTGTGTATGCGTGCTCAGTGGTGTCCAACTCTTTGGGATCCTATGGACTCTGCAGGTTCCTCTGTCCATAGAATTATCCAGTCAAGAATATTGGAGTGGGTTGCCATTTCCTACTCCAGGGGATCTTCCTGACCCAGGAATTGAACACCCATCTTTTACATCTTTTGCATTAGCAAGTAGATTCTTTACCACAGAGCCACATGGGAAGTCCTACAGTTCAGTAGTGTTAAGCAAGTTTGACTATGCAGTGGAAGTGAGAAATAGCTTTAGGGACTAGATCAGATAGAGTGCTTAAGGAACTACGGAGGGAGGTTTGGGACGTTGTACAGGAGACAGGAATCAAGATTATCCCCAAGAAAAAGAAATGCAAAGAAGCAAAATGGCCATCTGAGGAGGGCTTACAAAGAGCTGAGAAAAGAAGGGAAGTGAAAAGCAAAAGAGAAAAGGAAAGATATAACCATTTGAATGCAGAGTTCCGAAGAATAGCAAGGAGAGATAAGAAAGACTTCTTCAGTGATCAATGCAAAGAAATAGAGGAAAACAATAGAATCAGAAAGACTAGAGATCTCTTCCAGAAAATTAGAGATACCAAGGGAACATTTCATGCAAAGATGGGCTTGATAAAGGACAGAAATGGTATGGA
>SJYA01001030.1:10340-70417 GCA_006410615.1 Neotragus moschatus | reverse complement strand
GGGCTCCAAAATCACTGCAGATGTTGACTGCAGCCATGAAATTAAGAGATGCTTGCTCCTTGGAAGGAAAGTTATGACCAACCTAGACAGCATATTAAAAAGCAGAGACATTACTTTGCCGACTAAGGTCCGTCTAGTCAAGGCTATGGTTTTTCCAGTAGTCATGTATGGATATGAGAATTGGACTATAAAGAAAGCTGAGCACCAAAGAATTGATGCTTTTGAACTCTGATCTTGGAGAAGACTCTTGAAAGTCCCTTGGACTGCAAGGAGATCCAAACAGTCCATCCTAAGGAAATCAGTCCATCCTAAGGGAAGTCAGTCCTGAGTATTCATTGGAAGGAATGATGTTGAAGCTGAAACTCCAATACTTTGGCCACCTGATGCGAAGTGCTGACTCATTTGAAAAGACCCTGATGCTGAGAAAGATTGAAGGCAGAAGGTGAAGGGGATCACAGAGGATGAGATGGTTGGATGGCATCACTGACTCAATGGACATGAGTTTTAGTAAATTCTAGGAGCTAGTGATGGACAGGGAGGCCTTGCGTGCTGCAGTCCATGGGGTCACAAAGAGTTGGAAACGACTGAGTGACTGAACTGAACTGAACTGAAGCAAGTTTACATCATTGCAAAATAGTTTCAGGATTTTCCATCTTCAAATATGTACCTCTATATAAATTAAACAGCAAATTCTCTTTTTCTGAAGCCCTGATAAACAGTATTTTACTTTCCATTTCTAGAAATTAAAATAGTTTACGTATATTTCATCTAAGTGGACTCGCACAGCATTTGTTTTTTTAATGACTGGCTTATTTTACTTAGCTTAATATCTTCGAGGGTCACACATGTTGCAGCCTGTGTGACTTTTCTTCTTTCACAAGGATGAATAATATTCCACATTATGTGGATACCGCATCTTCTTTTTCCATTCACCCACAAATGGACACTTGAGTGGCTTCCATTAGCTGTTGTCAAAAGTGTTATTATAAACGTGAGTGTGTAAATATCTCTTCCTTGCTTTAACTTCTTTTGGATATATACCCAGAAATGAGATTGCTGGATTATATGGTACTTCTACTTTCACTTTCTGAGAAATTCACATACTGATTTNTTGAGTGGCTTCCATTAGCTGTTGTCAAAAGTGTTATTATAAACGTGAGTGTGTAAATATCTCTTCCTTGCTTTAACTTCTTTTGGATATATACCCAGAAATGAGATTGCTGGATTATATGGTACTTCTACTTTCACTTTCTGAGAAATTCACATACTGATTTCCATAGTCATTGCATCATTTTACAACCTGACCAACAGAACACAGAGGTTGCAATTTCTGCACATCCTCAAGACCATTCATCATTTTTGTTGGCTATGTGTATATGTGTGTGTGTTTTATAGCAGCTATCCTAGCGGTTGATGGCTTACTGTAGATTTTTTTTTGGGGGGGGTGTCTCATTGTGGTTGATTTGTATTTTCCTAGTGATTAGTGATGCTGAACATCTTTTCCTATGCTTGTTGATTATTTATACATCATCTTTGGTCTTCTCTCTTTTCTGAACTCCTTTCTTCCTCCCTCTTTATTTATATTTATCCATCTGGAACCACAGCTACTGTGGTNAGTGATTAGTGATGCTGAACATCTTTTCCTATGCTTGTTGATTATTTATACATCATCTTTGGTCTTCTCTCTTTTCTGAACTCCTTTCTTCCTCCCTCTTTATTTATATTTATCCATCTGGAACCACAGCTACTGTGGTTTATTCCAGCCACTGGTGACTGTTGTATGTCACTCAGCATTCTCCATCTTAGTGTCAAGGATAGTGAGAAAACTTTACATTTGCTCTATCTTCCTTAATGCAAAACTAAATTAAAAAGACACAACTGTGCTGACTCACAACTGGGCCTCACACATTCTGTATGGTCTCTAAACAGTCTTGACTTTCTCACCTTATTGTGTGAATTGAGGCTTTTTTGTTGCTGCTCTGCTGGAGGCAGAGTCTCCAAAAGAAATTGCTAAAATCTCTTTAAATTAATTACCATCACTTGCTTTTCCTGTGAGCCTTTCTGTTTTTGGTGCAGAAGGAGGAGAAATGGTACTGTGATGGTGCTAATTTTAATTTTGCACTTCTTCCTTTTGAAGGACTATATTAAATGCCTTAGTATCAATGAGTGTATGAAAGAGTATTATATCATGTCTAGATTGTAAATGAGAAAGGAAGCTTCAGAGGACAAGCAACTTGTCCAAGAGTACAAGCCAGTGTGTGGTGGAGAGTGCCTTGCACTAGGCAGACTGGCTGCAGAGTCCTCTCGTGTTGCAGAGGAGACGGTCCTGAAGCAACCCACGTTTTCCTTGAAATAGGTGTGGGGCTGTGCTATTATTGAAGGGCAGACAGACAACAAGTGAGTTCAGTGTTTGTAAAGCATTTAAGAGCCAGATTATAAACTGCTCTGAAAGCATAAAAGAGTAAAATAAGTCTCATGCATCCTCCTTAAGGCTAAAAGTAAATGCATATAGTTTCTGCAGTAACTCAGGAGCTGGAAAGGAATGTGCAAATTAACATTCTCAAAGAGTACTTCTTAAACCATGTGTATAAGACTTTTCTTGGTCTGTGTATCAGTTAGAATACATTTTTGCCACTTTATTTATGTTAAATGTGAGCAAGCTCTGAGGCAAACCGTCGCTGTTTTCGCATTTTACCAACTATTTTTTATCAATTTGGTAAGAAAAAATGTGCTCCGTTACTCAAATGCTAATTCTTCAGGAAAGAGAAGGTAAGGAATTTATGGTAAACAGGTCAGATTTGCCTCATGGCTTAATTTCATCAAATGTTAGGTACTATAAACATTTTAATTAGTGAACTTTGTGGTGTTGGTACTTATCTGAATTTATTGATGGACTGAATTTAAAACAATAGATATGTGTCAATTAATTCACTCATTTACTTATTTATTCATCTATGATTTAGAGTCCTCAAACTAGCTTGAAGTAACATAAAATCTTAAAACATATATGAAGAAAGTCAACTAAAATACAAAGTTTGCTCAAAATCCAATTAGAAAAAGAAGGTTAGTAATGTACCGTAAAATTGGAAGGAACTCTTTATGGTAACAGAGCATGAAATTTCTCTCTCCATTTCCAGGTAGTCAACTTAAAAGAGGAAATATTTTGTACGCTAATAAAATCAGTGACTGATTAAAGAAAGCAAACAGGCTGTTGCGGATATTTTCCCCACTGGCAATATAATCTAGGGAATTTGTCACGTAGATTTATACTTGAAATGCATTGTCTCACTTGAACAGTTAGCAAAGGAGGTGTGTTCGGACACAGACCACCACACTAGCTCATTCATTCATCAAATCTGTTTCTCCTACAGTCCTCTCTAGAAGGGTGAGCCCTATCTATTCAAAAGTTCGATTAAAAGTCCCGTTCTTGACCCTTCTCCTTCTGCTATCTCACACACTGATCCATGAACATGTCCCATTAGTGTTATACCTATAATTTAGTTGATTCCATCATCTCCACTGCATAAAAGCCCAAATCAAAATTATATCTAACTAGGACTGATATTTTAGATTCCTGAATGATTTTCTTCCCACTACACATGAGCAAAAGGCAGCAAGAATAAAGTTTTACTTCAAATCAGGGAACATCATTTGTCTTAAGATCCTCCACTTCCCACAGCAACTTTCATAAAACTCAGTCTCCTTTTATAGTGTCAGGTGAGTGTATCCTCCTCGGTTCTGTCTCGTCTCAACAAAAATTTGAAGTGATGGACATTAAAGCCCTCGGTGTGTCACAGCTCTTGGACAGCCCGTCTTATAGTTCTTGGACAGATCCATTTTATTTAGAAAATAAAGGAAAATACATCCTCGAGGCATGAGGGCATGCTGACCCAAAGACTTGAACAGGAGAAAAAGAACAAGAGCGCCTGTGCCCACATGAATGAGAGAGNGATGGACATTAAAGCCCTCGGTGTGTCACAGCTCTTGGACAGCCCGTCTTATAGTTCTTGGACAGATCCATTTTATTTAGAAAATAAAGGAAAATACATCCTCGAGGCATGAGGGCATGCTGACCCAAAGACTTGAACAGGAGAAAAAGAACAAGAGCGCCTGTGCCCACATGAATGAGAGAGACACCCTCGGCCCTTTGGTGCCTCTTTTTATAAATACTGTTTCCTTCCCCTGGGCCTGCCCTACGTAACTTGGGCTAGCCAGCTGTGCTGTTTGTTCTACCTGAGGTCCTCACTCCAATCCTCAGACTGTCCTTTGACCTGCCTTGTTCTATTTTCACAGGCTTTTCCCTTCCTTGTCTTTTAGCCACTGCCACTTTGGAAGCCTGTTTCCTATTCTAACTACCTAACAATAGTATGCTGTTGTTGTTGTTCATTTACTAAGTTGTGTCCAGCTCTTTGCAACTGCATGGATTGCAGCACACCAGGCTCAAACTTATGTCCATTGAGCCAATGATGCCATCTCTCCATCTCATTCTCTGTTGTCCCCTTCTCTTCCCACCTTCAACCATTCCCAGCATGAGGGTCTTTTCACATGAGTCCACTCTTCGCATCAGATGGCCAAAGTATTGGAACTTCAATTTCAGCTTCAGTCCTTCCAGTGAGTATTCAGGGTTGATTTCCTTTAGGATGGACTGGTTTGATCTCTTTCTGTCCAAAGGGCTCTCAAGAGTCTTCTCCACCACCACATTCAAAACCATCAATTCTTCGGCACTCAGCCTTCTTTATAACACTCACAAACGTGTACTAGCAAAACCATAGCTTTGACTACACAGACATTTGTCGGCAAAGTAATGTCTCTGCTTTTTGAAATGCTGTCTAGGTTTGTCAGAGTGTTCCTTTCAAAGAGCAAGTGCCTTTTAATTTCATGGCTGCAGTCACCATCCACAGTAACTTTGGTGCCCAGGACAATAAAATCTGTCACTGCTTTCACCTTCCCCCATCTATTTGCCATGAAGTGATGGGACTGGAGGCCGTGTTCTTAGTTTTCTGAATGTTGAGCTTTACGCCAGCTTTTTCAGCCTCCTCTTTCACGCTCAGCAAGAGGCTCTTCAGTTTCTCTTCACATTCTGCAATTAAGGTGGTACCTATGGCATGTAATAACCTACAAATCTCTGACCTCATCCCTTACCTGCTTCTTCCTGGTGTAGTTTGTTCCGGTTATATTTTTCCAGTTTCTGAACATACCCGTCTCTTTCCTTCCTTGTGGGCATTGCACTAAATATCACTCTACCCGAAATATTCTTTTCCCAGAAGTCTGCAGGAGGTTCTGCTGTTATTCCCCTTCATTTAGGCTTAAGTCCAAACTTCAGTTCCTAACAGGCATTTTTTTCCCACTATCGTAACTAAAGCACACTCCACCTCTTTAACCTGTTGTGTTTACTTCAAAGCACCTATCTCCATATAAAATGACACTATTAGAATTGTTGTATGTACTTAGAGCATGTATTTGCCAGTAGAGAGTTGTTTAATGATAAAATATAATCACCACTAAATTATTACTGACTATAATTTGTTAAGTACTTACCGGATGTCAGGTACTCTTCTAGAAATCTTATTGTATTACCACATTTAATTCTTAATAGTTCAGGAGATTTGAGTCCTTTCCTGCAAGCTCCAGAATGCCTCTAACGGTGACTGGCACAGTGCAGCAATAGAGTTAAAAATGTGTTTCATAAACAAGTAAGTTTCATGGATAATGCCCCGAATTACTGTTTTCCTAGAAATGTGAGTGAAAACCATTTCAACAGATAATATAAAATAAAAATAAATTTTAAAAGTGTTGAAGGGAAGAGACTTGCATATAAAGTACTCATAACAGAAAAAACTAAAAATTTTAAATTAATGGAGCTCTAGCTAAAATTTATTATTTGTCCCATACTTTGTATATAAAAATGCATGTTTCCTTGTTGAAGAAAGTGAGTGACTGTGAGATGAACCACTTTCTGAAGAGTTCTGGGGGCCTTGCTGGCTATGTCTAAGTGAATTATTTACTACATCATTATTTAATGATGGGGGATGACAGAGGATGAGATGGTTGGATGGCATCACCGACTCGATGGACGTGGGTTTGGGTGGACTCTGGGAGTTGGTGATGGACAGGGAGGCCTGGTGTGCTCCAGTTCATGGCATCACAAAGAGTCGGACATGACTGAGGGACTGAACTGAACTGAAACAAGGAAGGATTTTTAAACACACTTCTTAGCACTTCTGGCACACGTGGAGACGTTGATTATCAATGAAGATCTTATAATGTAAGCTGTAATATAAACGTGCAATGTTTCAGTGTTCAGAATGGAGCGGGTTGAACAATTAATGTGTCCTTTATTAATATCTACTTATAGATTAATCATACGTATTCATTTATCAAGAGGTATTACCCCTTAACTGATATAGTAAAGACATATTAAAATGTCTATCTTAAATCAATATAAATCTGAAATCTTTCAGGGAAATTTCAAAGCCTGTATAGTTCAAATACCTAAATTTTCTTTTTATTTACTTTTTTGTGTAAATTTGGCAATAAAATTTATTTTGTGTAACAATCTTATTTGAACTGATAGGAGACACCTTTTGACATGGTATATTCTAGTAGTTACACATTTCTTTCCACCATTATTTAGCTTTTTGTTTTATATTTTGTGACACTATGTTAAATTAAACAATGAAATTGCCAAAAAGTGTTAACACAACTCCCTGAGTAACATCAAGAAATGAAAATTACAACAGATTTTATTATCAATATCTCAGCAAATGCTGTTATTGTATAATCTTCATCAGGGTGTGTTTGTAGGGTATCCTGATGAGGAATGTGATAGAGAAAATCCAAGAGCACTTTAAGTCTTTAGCATGTAATTTAAAGAAATAGAAACAAAAGTTATTGAAGATTTTACACTGGAGGCTGGTAGTGGTTACAAAAGCTAATGAAAAATGGGCAAACACCATAATGAAACAAGCAATAAATTAAAAAAAAAAAGATAATGACTGAGAATGATTAAGTAGATTGAACAGTAAAGAAAGAAACTCATATGGCAACTGATATTTTTATTAGGCTAGAATATATCACAAAGAATTAAATATTTTTAAAAAAGTATGAACATTCAGAAAGTCAGGAGGCATCATTGTGTAAAGTATCTGAAAACCTATAGCAAAAGTTTTCTATAAGTCATGAAACAGCTGACAAATTTGATAATAATTGACAAAAATAATAATACTTGGAGAAAACAAAAAAAAATTAATGATGAACATTTGTAGCAATATTCCTCTTATGGAATCCCATGGATGATGAAGAAAATTCTTAAATCATGAGTATGAGGAGAGCAGTGTTTATGCACACAGGTGGAAAAAAATCCCCCAGATATGGTAAAAAATTGTGATCAGCTAACTTCCTTTCTTGACCATAATCCATTTATCAACAATCAGCAGAAGGTCATGACAGCTTTACTCAGTTAGATACTGCTTAGACAGAAGTCTATCTAATGAAGAAGGCAAACTGAAATCTCTCTTTAAAAGCAGCCTATCGATGTTTTGCCTCATGACTGGAGAATCCTGTTTCTCTCCCACATCACATAGCTGCCTCTAATCTGATGGCAGTGAAGGTGTTAACACTGAAGTGACCTGTTCACTAAGATTTCTAAACAACCTGACATGATGAACATTTACTGCATGGGGAAATGCAGAGAGAAAGGAGAGAGGAAGAATGGATTGAAATATGAACGTTTTCTCTGAATTAAGAAGTATTAGAATACTTGCAGTACGTATTTACCCACATCATTTATTAGTGTATTACTATATGGCTTGACTCCAGCTAAACACTGATAATTTATTATTTTGTCCTAAATAGGGCGATTCGTTAAGCTTAACTTCAGTAATATTGATTTATGTAGCCATAGGGTGTAGCAGACTTCGCGGGTGGCACAGTAGTAAAGAATTAAACTGTAATGTAGAAGATGGCATGAGATGCGGGTTCGATCCCTGGGTCAGGAAGATCCCCTGGAGAAGGAAATGGCAAACCACTCCAGTATCTTGCCTGGAGAATCCCATGGGCAGAGGAGCCTGGTGGGCTCAGTCTACGGGGATCACAAAGAGTCAGACACAACTGAGGACATACACATACACAGGCATGCAACACAGTCACACACACACACACACACACACACACACACACACAGGATGTCGCTTCAAAACTTACTGGGAATATTATATAATGCCTTCCATACATGTATTATCTTTCTACAATTTGATGAGTTTTGAATTCCAAAATGTATGTAACCTCAGGGTTTGCAAACATGAAATTCAGGAACTTTTTAAAGGTTTTACCATGTATGCTTTGGTCAAATAATAACTTTACTAGCTTTAACATAAAAAGGCATGTAATATACTATTTATCTTCATGTTTTTGTTTCTGATCACTGATCATTAGTAAACATGACAATTCTATTTGCTTATCACTAAAGTATTATCCTGCATCATCAAAAAAGAGAGTTCCAGAAAAACATCTCTTTCTGCTTTATTGGCTATGCCAAAGCCTTTGACTGTGTAGATCACAATAAACTATGGAAAATTCNTGGACTAGGGAAAGAACAAGAGGTAAGAAATTCAAAAGGACTTTTCAGAAAATATAAATGTTTGTACAAGTGGAAGAAAAAATTTGAATAGAGAAAATACAGTTGCAGTTCTGAATGAGATTTTAAGAGATGTCTTAAGTTAGTGGAGTAGAGAAACTTTTGTGTCATAAGAATTTTGGCAGTTATGAAATGCCTTGGACTAAATGAAAGAGTTAATCAAAAGTTGATTTAATGCTACGTGGTAATGATGCTCATTTCTGTGCATGTTCTAATCAATGGCGATTTATCTTGACAATTTCAAGAGACAGTGCACTTCTTGGAATGGCAGTGAACGCTCAGAACCCGGTCCAGAAGAAATTTATCATTTCTTTAACTCCTATAGCATGCATTGACCTGTAGCGTAAGTGATATACTAACATAAGCATTGATTTGTTTATCATCTTCCTTGTTCTTCCCTAGGATTTTTGAAAGTTCCATGTATGCATGTCTAGGAATATAATCCCTTTGATAACAAAGCCAGAGACTTACATTTTTATCTCCCCACAAAAGTGATTTATTGTACAAATCCATTAATTTAAAATCCGTTGATAGCTTCCCCCAAAAAAATCATAAAGAGAGAAAAAGTGTTGAAAATATAATTAAATCAAAGAATGCTCAGATGATATAGTGAGTTCAAACAGACTTGAAAGAGAATCCCCATTTGTCTCACATCTTTTACTCCTGCCTTCTATTTTTCAACGTCAGCATTTTTTCTTGGCCCGTGAACTCTCTCGATCCAAAAATATCTGAGTTACTTTGTAAAGTGCTGCATTTCCTCTTTAGATTCAGCTTTATCTGCCTAGAAATTTCTAGGCTTACTAATGTTGCTAATTTCATCACTGATATTGACCCACACAAAGTAAAATGTTAGCCTATACTTTGATAGATTCATAATTTTCTTTTCTGTTTTGAAGGAATCAGAGGGCTACAATTCCACTCAATCCATAAAAAGATAGTTTTCACTTTAATCACTTTATAGTAATGACTTTCCCTGGGGTCTCTAATTCCAATGGGCATTTTTGAATGCCTCATTTTGACCTTCAACTAAAGTTAAGACTGTTCGCCATCTCTCCTTTCGGAAACTGAAACACTTGATTTCTCTTCATGGTGTTGCACAGATGTATTTCCCTACTGGCCAGTTTCAGTCTTGTTTTGGCATTCCTCTACCTGAACTTTAACTGTTACAACTCAGAGCTTGATTTTTTTTTTTCCTACCCTTTGCTCTAGCTGATGATATTTATTCATGTCCTTACTCAATTAGGGCTTCGCTGGTAGCTCAGCTGGTAAAGAATCACCTGCAATGCAAGAGACCTGGGGTCGATCCCTGGGTTGGGAAGATCCCTTGGAGATGCGAACAGTTAGCCACTCAAGTATTATGGCCTGGATAATTCCATGGAATGTATAGTCCATGGGGTCTCAAACAGTCAGACATGATGGTGCAACTTTGACACTTATACTCAATGTCTGTATCATCTAGACACTACTTTTTTCACATTTAAGCATGTCTTCCAGCTCTATACTTTTATATAATTATATACAGAAAATAAATGGAATTTTAGCTGAACAAGGTAGAAAACAGAAGTATCACTTGACACTTCCTCCATGCCCACCCACTACACAGTTGATCACTAATTTTTTTCAAAATGATCTCCTCAAATACTTTCAAATGTGACCTCTCCTTTCCATCCCCATACAATCTTCCTGATTCTGAGTTACTCTGTCATGTGAATCATCTTTCCATAGTTATCTTTTCAATTTCCTTTCTATAGTAAAGCCAATAGGAACTTTTAAAAAGAAAGAGATACACATTGCTCTAATTTAAGATAGTTTAATAGTTTCTCTTTGTCTTTTGGATAAATATCAAATCCTTCTGACTCAATGGACATGAATCTGAGCAAACTCTGAGAGATAGTGGAGCACAGGGAAGCCTGGTGTGCTACAGTCTATGGGGTTGCAGAGTCAGACATGACTTGGCGACTGAACAACAACAATAAAATCCTTCAATCCATGCAGGCATTTATATCAGGGCAGTGCTTTTATTTACAGTTTATTCTTTTGCCATTATTCTCATCAGTCCCTGGGATAGAATCATCCTGACCTTTTTATCATCTCTGCTTTATGTCAAAATTCTGTTTATCTCTGTGAATTTGCATGTATTGTTCCTGTTATTTCAAGAATCCCCTCCTTACCAAATGCCTAATTTATTCTCATTAATACTTCAGATTTCAGGAAAATCTTTCTCGGACACCCATAAGCTTTGTCTTTACAAGGTACCCCAGGGTTTTCCCATTATAACATTTATCTTGATAAGAACTTAACGTGATGCTACCTTAACAAATTTGTACATGTACAATATTTTACAGTTGACTATATTTACAGTGTAGCAGATTTCTACATTTATCTCTTTTATTTATCATGCTGAATGAAATTTTATTCCTATTAATTCTCCTCTCCCCCAGCACCAGAAAACTATCATTCTAAAATCTGAGTCTATGAATGTGACTATCTTTGATGCTTCATGTAAGTAGAATCATGCAGTATTTGTCTTTTTGCAACTGGATTATTTCATTTAGCATAATTCCCTCAAAACTCATCCATGCTGTCATATACTATATAATTACCTTATGTTTTTAAAGCCTAAAAATATTCCATTGTACACATGTATACTACACTTTTTAAAATTTATTCATCTTTTGATAAAAATTTACTTTGTTTTCATATCTTGGCTTGTGTAAAAAGTTCTGTAATTTACATGAGGTGGCTAATATGTCTTCAAGAACCTGATATCAGGTTTTTTTGCATAAATACTCAAAAGCAGGATTACTGAACCATGTGGCAATTCTATTTTTAATTTTTTTAGGCACTTCCATGGTGGTCAGATGGTAAAGCGTCTGCCTACAATGCAGGAGACCTGGGTTTGATCCCTGGGTTGGGAAGATCCTCTGGAGAAGGAAATTGCAAACCACTCCAGTACTCTTGCTTCAAAAATCCCATGGACAGAGGAGCTGGTTGGCTACAGTCCATGGGGTAGCAAAGAGTTGGACACGACTGAGCACCTTCACTTCACTTCATCCTGTTTCTCATTGAGGTTATAATATTTTACATTCCCACAAAAGTGTGCAATGTTTCTGATTCCTACACATTCTCTCTGACATTCATTGTCATTGTTTTCTTTTGATAATAGCCAGTCTGGCAAGTGTGAGGTTACGTGTCATTGTGGTTATCATTTGCATTTCCCTGATGATTAGTTTATATTTTCAGCCCACGTGTTTCTTTTGAGTTACATACTCAACATTCGACTGTGCATCAGGCATCTCTACTTGAGATGTCCAGTATCTAGTCTTGGTGAATGTGATCACAGACAATTCATTAAAAGAGGTAAAAATAAATTTTGAATGTTTACTATATGATAGACAATCTTTTTTCTAAGTATTCATGGTACAACAATTAACAATGGCACATGATTTTCTGCCTTTAGAAACTTACCGCCGAGGGATTGTGGGTAGGAAGGGAAAATAGAGTCAATAACCAAGGAAATGACATAAGTATATATCATGTAGATTGTGATATACGCAATCAAGGGAATAAGGATGATGATGTGGCTTAGGTAGCATAGGTAAGCCATTTTTAAGGAGTCTGCATTTGAATTGAAATGTGAATGATACAAGCAGGGAGCCAAGGAAAAGAACCTTTAAAGGCAAATCTATAGAGATCGATATGAGTTTCAAATTTTGATTGGATAAAAGTAGACAATGTTACTATAAGATAATGAGAGAAGGAAAAATGTAGATAGAGATGGTATCTTAGAAATAAGAGGGGACCAGGTCAAGTTCAGAGCAGAAATTATAGTAAGGAAGTTAGAATATTAGTTTAAGAATAGTGAGAAGTCAACCTAGATAGCATATTCAAAAGCAGAGACATTACTTTGCCGACTAAGGTCCGTCTAGTCAAGGCTATGGTTTTTCCAGTGGTCATGTATGGATGTGAGAGTTGGACTGTGAAGAAGGCTGAGCACCGAAGAATCAATGCTTTTGAACTGTGGTGTTGGAGAAGACTCTTGAGAGTCCCTTGGACTGCAAGGAGATCCAACCAGTCCATTGTGAAGGAGATCGGCCCTGGGATTTCTTTGGAAGGAATGATGCTGAAGCTGAAACTCCAGTACTTCAGCCACCTCATGCAAAGAGCTGACTCATTGGAAAAGGCTCTGATGCTGGGAGGGATTAGGGGCAGGAGGAGAAGGGGAGGACTGAGGATGAGATGGCTGGATGGCATCCCCGACTTGATGGGCGTGAGTCTGAGTGAACTCTGGGAGTTGGTGATGGACAGGGAGGCCTGGCGTGCTGTGATTCATGGGGTCACTAAGAGTCAGACATGACTGAGCGAACTGAACTGAACTGAACTGAATGAGAAAAAGGAGAGGAGGGAAAAGGGGAAGAGAAGAGAGGGTAAGAGGTAAGAAGAAAGAAAAGACAAGACAGAAAAGAGAAAAAAGATAATGAGAAGAAAGGAGAGAATGGCAGTGAAGAAACAAATGGGAGAGGAAGGGGGGCTGAGAAAGGGAACCTACAATCAAGACCCAGTAATAAAACTTTAAATTTTAGAAAAAGGAGGATAATCAATTATGAAAAGGGGACAATTAAAAAAAAATACATAGAAGCAATCAACTTCCCTATCAGTTGCTCATGACAGTAACTTGAAAGACATCCTTGACACTTTACTAGTATCAGTCTCACTATTCAGGCATTATTGGAGAAGGGAATGGCAAACCACTTCAGAATTCTTGCCTTAAGAACATCATCAACAGTAAGAAAAGGCAAAAAGATAGGACACTGAAAGGTGAACTCCCGAGGTTGGTAGGTGCCCAATATGCTACTGGAGATCAGTGGTTCAAATCCTTATGAAGTGGAAGTGACAAATAGATTCAAGGGACTATATCTGATAGAGTGCCTGAAGAAATATGGATGGAGGTATGTGACATTGTAGAGGAGGCTGTGATCAAGACCATCCCAAGAAAAAGAAATGCAAAAAAGTAAAATAGTTGTCTGAGGAGGACCTACAAATAACTGATAAAAGGAAAGATGTTCAAGGCAAAGGACAAAAGGAAAGATATACCCACTTGAATGCAGAGTTCCACAGAACAGCAAAGAGAGATAAGAAAGCCCTACTCAGTGATCAGTGCAAAGAAATAGAGCAAAACATTAGAATGGGAAAGACTAGAGATCTTTTCAAGAAAATTAGACATACCAAGGGAACATTTCATGCAAAGATGGGCACAATAAAGGACAGAACTTTTATGGACCTAACAGAAGCAGAAGCTATTAAAAAGAATGGCAAGAATACACAGAAAAACTATACAAAGATCTTCACGACCCAGATAATCATGATGGTGTGATCACTCACCTAGAGCCAGACATCATGGAATATGATGTGGGCCTTAGGAAGCATCACTACAAACAAAGCGAGTGGAGGCTATGGAATTCCATTTGAGCTATTTCAAATCATAAAAGATGATGCTGTGAAAGTGCTGCACTCAATACGCCAGCAAATTTGGAAAACTCAGCAGTTGCCCAGGACTGGAAAACGTCAGTTTTCATTCCAATCCCAAAGAAAGGCAATGTGAAAGAATGCTCAAACAATTGTACTCATCTCACATGCTAGCAGAGCAATGCTCAAAATTCTCCAAGTCAGGCTTCCAAAGTACATAAAACATGAACTTCCTGATGTTCAAGCTGGTTTTAGAAAAGGCAGAGGAACCAGAGATCAAATTGCCAACATCTGCTGGATGATCAAAAAATCAAGAGTTTCAGAAAAACATGTACTTCTGCTTTATCAACTATGCCAAAGCCTTTGACTATGTGGATCGCAATAAACTGGGAATATTCTGAAAAAGATGGGAATACCAGACCACTTGACTTGCCTCTTGAGAAATCTGTATGCAGGTCAGGAAGCAAAAGTTAGAACTGGACATGGAACAACAGACCAGTTCCAAATATGGAAAGGAGTACATAAAGGCTGTATTGTCTCCCTGCTTATTTAACTTAGATGCAGAGAAACACTGGGCTAAAGGAAGCACAAGCTGGAATCAAGGCTACTTGGACAAATACGAAAAACCTCAGATATGCAGATGACACCACCCTTACGTCAGAAAGTGAAGAACTAAAGAGCCTCTTGGTGAAAGTGAAAGAGGAGAGTGAAAAAGTTGGCTTAAAGCTCAACATTCAGAAAAATAAGATCCTGGCATCTGGTCCCATTGTGTCATAGCAAATAGATGGGGGAACAGTGACAGACTTAATTCCGAGGGGCTCTAAAATCACTACAGTTGGTTATTGCAGCTATGAAATTAAAAGATTCTTGCTCCTTGGAAGCAAACTGATGACCAACCTAGAGACTATACTAAAAAGCAGAGACATTACTTTGCCAACAAAGGTCTGTCTAGTCAACGCTATGTTTTTTCCATTAGTCATGTATGGAATGAGAGTTGGACTATAGAGAAAGCTGAGTGCTGAAGAATTGATGCTTTTGAACCAAGGTGTTGGAGAAGATTCTTGAGAGTCACTTGGACTGCAAGGAGATCCAACCAGTCCATCCTAAAGGAGATCAGTCCTGGGTTTTCATTGGAAGTACTGATGCTGAAGCTGAAGCTCCAGTAATTTGGCCACCTGATGTGAAGAACTTACTCATTGGAAAAGACCCTGATGCTGGGAAAGATTAAACGCAGGAGGAGAAAGGGACAAAAGAGGATGAGATGTTTGGATGGCATCACCAGCTCAATGGACATGAGTTTGGGTAAACTCCTGGAGTTGGTGACGGACAGGAAGGCCTGACGTGCTGCAGTCCATGGGATCACTAAGACTTGGAGATGATTTTGAGACTTAACTGAACTGAACTGATTCAGGCATTAAGTGTTTTCAAGTTGCATTTTCTAAGATATATCTNTTTGGGTAAACTCCTGGAGTTGGTGATGGACAGGAAGGCCTGACGTGCTGCAGTCCATGGGATCACTAAGACTTGGAGATGATTTTGAGACTTAACTGAACTGAACTGATTCAGGCATTAAGTGTTTTCAAGTTGCATTTTCTAAGATATATCTCACTAATTATATCTCTTTATATTGTGTCTCCTCCTTTAAAAAAATTTTATTGGAGTATCATTGCTTTACAGTATTGTATTTGTTTCTACTCTACAGCTAAGTGAATCAGCAGTTCGGTTCAGTTCAGGTGCTTAGTTGTGTCTGGCCTCTTTTTTTGACCCCATGAACTTCAGCACTCCAGGCCTCCCTGTCCATCACCAACTCCCAGAGTTTACTCAAACCCATGTCCACTGAGTCAGTGATATCACCCAACCATCTCATCCTCTGTTGCTCCCTTCTCCTCCTGCCCCCTCAATCTTTTCAGCATCAAGGTCTTTTCAAATTAGTCAGCTCTTCTCAGCAGGTAGAGAAAGTATTGGAGTTTCAGCTTCAGCATCAGTCCTTCCAATGAATACCCAGGGCTGATATCTTTTAGGATGGACTGGTTGGATCTCCTTGCAGTCCAAGGGACTCTCAAGAATCTTCTCCAACACCATGGTTCAAAAGCATCAATTCTTCAGCACTCAACTTTCTTTATAGTCCAACTCTCACATCCATACATGACTCCTGGAAAAACCATAGCCTTGACTAGACGGACCTTTGTTGGCAAAGTGATGTCTCTGCTTTTGAATATGCTATCTAGGTAGGTCATAACTTTCCTTCCAAGGAGTAAGTATCTTTTAATTTCATGGCTGCAGTCACCATCTGCAGTGATCTTGGAGCCCAGAAAAATAAAGTTAGCCACTGTTTCCACTGTTTCCCCATCTATTTGCCGTGAAGTGATGGGACCAGATGCCATGATCTTAGTTTTCTGAATGTTGAGCCTTAGAGCCAACTTTTTCACTCTCCTCTTTCACTTTCATCAAGAGGCTCTTTAGTTCTTCCCTTTCTGCCATAGTGTGGTGTCATCTGCATATCTGAGGATATTGATTTTTCTCCTAGCAACTTGATTCCAGCTTGTGCTTAATCCAGCCCTGCGTTTCTCATGATGAACTCTGCGTATAAGTATATATACACATATCCCCTCTTTTTGAACTTCATTCCCATAAAAGTCACCACAGAGCACTGAGTAGAGCTTCCTGTGAAATGCAGTAGGTTTCTGTTAGTTGTCTACATTATAAATAGTATCAGTAGTGCCCCTACTAGTATCAGAGTTCAGTAGTGCTGAACTATGCAGTGGGTGTGTAACCTGTTTCCATATACCCACATGTGTTCTGCAGTCTGGTCTTTATAACCTAGAAACACACTGTTTTGTTTTTTAATAGAGTTATTTTTAGAGAAGTTGTATGTTCATGGCAAAATTGAAGAGCATGTATAGGAATCTTCCACATCCTCTCTGACCCGACACATATAATACTCCACCCACAATTAGCAAGGTTCTTCACGAGAATCATGACACTTTTGCTATGACTGACAAACTTACACTGACATCATAATAACACAAACTCCACAGTTTATATTAAGGTTCACTCTGTGTTGTATATGCTATGGGTTTGGAGAAATATGGAATGGCATGTAATGTGCCTACCGTAAAGTGACAAATAGAGTCTTTTCACCATCCTAAAAATCCTCTGTGCTCCACCTATTCATTTTTCCCACCCACGAATTTATAATCACTGCCAGGAGCTGTCATTTTTATTGTTTCCATAGTTTGACTTTTTGTAACCTGCCATACAGTTGGAACCATGTAGCATGTAGCCTTTTCAGGTTGCCGTCTTTCATTTAACTATATGCATTTAGATTTCCTTCGTGTCTTCTCATAGCTTGATAACTCATTTGTTCAAATGCTGAATAATATACATTTTCTTAATATACCACAGTTTATTTACCTGTTCACCTACTATAAGATGCGTTTTGTTTTCAAATTTTGGCAGTTATGAATAAAGTTGCTCTAATCACTAGGATGCAGGTTTGCTGTGAACATAAGTTTTCACTTCCTTTAGAGAAATACCAAGGAATAGCTGGTATTATTATTTATTGTTTTAATTGTATTTCTCAATTGGTATATCATATGGATCATCTTTNACTATTTCCAAACCTGTTTTCATTAAATACAGAAGAATGTTGACTTTGTTATCTGAGGACATCACAAAGTAAGAAAAAAAACTTCTTTTAAGGGAACCATTCTCAAAACACTTTCTCAATACAAGTGATTTTAACATGCTTCTCAGGATGGGGTTCTTATAAAGTGGTTTATATTAATGTTTCAAGCTGGTGTGATTTATCTTTGGTAAACTGCTAACATATAGCCGTGTTTTACTTCTCCAAAACAACAGTCATATCAGTATGAGTATATAAAACTGTGCTCAGCAAAAGACAACCTCTACAAAGCTGAATTTACTCTTTATTATGCTGCTGCTGCTGCTATGTCGCTTCAGTCGTGTCCAACTCTGTGCGACCCCATACACAGTAGCCCACTAGGCTCCCCCGTCCCTGGGATTCTCCAGGCAAGAACACTGGAGTGGGTTGCCATTTCCTTCTCCAACGCATGAAAGTGAGAAGTGAAAGTGAAGTCACTCAGTCGTGTCTGACTCTTAGCAACCACATGGACTGCAGCTTACCAGGCTCCTCCATCCATGGGATTTTTGAGGCAAGAGTACTGGAGTGGGGTGCCACTGCCTTCTCTGAGAGTTCTTTGAATAGTTTTATAATAATCCTTTATCAGATATATTTTTTGCAAATTTTTTTCACCCAGTCAGTGGCTTGTCATTTCATTCTCATATAATTAATGTCTTCTTTAGAGCAGAAAATTTTATTTTCAATAAAATTCAGCTTGTCAATTCTTTGTTTAATAGCATGCCTTTGGTGTTTTATATGAAGTGAAGTCGCTCAGTCGTGTCCGACTCTTCACGACCCAATGGCCTGCAGCCCGCCAGGCTCCTCTGTCTATGGGATCCTGCAGGCAAGAATACTAGAGTGGGTTGCCATTTCCTTCTCCAGGGGATGAAACCCAGGTCTCCCGCATTGCAGGCAGACGCTTTACCGTCTGAGCCACCAGGGAAGCTTTTATATAAGGACTTTTATATAAAAGTCACTACTAAACAGTTATCTAGGTTTTCTCCAGTGTCATTACAGCTGTATAGTTTTGTGTTTTACCTTTAGATCTTAGATCCATTTTGGATAATTTCTGTGAAGAGGGTAAGGTCTTCATCTAGATTCAGTTATCTTGCATGCAGATGTTCAGAGCAATTTTTAATAAAATATATCTGATCCTATAACAGCCATGTCCATCCTCTTCATTGGCTTCCCAAAACTTTTAGGTCAGAACCCTTTACTACGGCCTTCTTGGCTGTATATTAAATGCCACTTGCGTATCTTTCCAAAATGGTCTTAGAATTTTCTCCCTTATTCACAGGTATCTTGTCTCTGTGGCTACATTTCAGTTTCTGAAGGAGCTGATTATTCCAATCTCAGGGCTATAAAAGCTCTGCCTTACTGTAGCCATCCTCTCTTAATTACCATTTCATCTTCACATCTGAGTTTTAAGTCTTTGCTTCAGGGCCATCTTTCCTATTCACTTCAACTAGGTAAGGTACAATGTGAAGGATGCTGAATTTACACTCTATTTCTCCCTTGCTGCTCTTGTTCCAACCATGAATTACAATGCCTTAAATGTTTCTTTCTTTCTTTGTTTTATCAGATGGCTTGAAACTGCATGAAAACAGAGGTCTTATCTAATTCTAGTATCCTTAGCAGTGCACCAAAGAAATACTTGCTGCTGCTGCTGCTAAGTTGCTTCAGTCGTGTCCAGCTCTGTGTGACACCATAGATGGCAGCACACCAGGCTCCCCTGTCCCTGAGATTCTCCAGGCAAGAGTACTGGAGTGGGGTGCCATTGCCTTCTTGAAGAAATACCTCAGTTCAGCCACTCAGTCGTGTCTGACTCTTTGCGACCCCATGAATTGCAGCACACCAGGCCCCCATGTCCATCACCAACTCCCGGAGTTCACACAGACTCATGCCTATCATGTCAGTNACATCTTTGCATGAAATGTTCCCTTGGTATCTCTAATTTTCTTGAAGAGATCTCTAGTCTTTTCCCTTCTGTTCTTTTCCTCTATTTCTTTGCATTGATCACTGAAGAAGGCTTTCTTATCTCTTCTTGCTATTCTTTGGAACTCTGCATTCCGATGCTTATATCTTTCGTTTTCTCCTTTGCTTTTTGCTTGTCTTCTTTTCACAGCTATTTGCAAGGCCTCCCAGACAGCCATTTTGCTTTTTGGCATTTCTTTTCCATGAGGATGGTCTCGCTCCCTGTCTCCTGTACAATGTTACGAACCTCATTCCATAGTTCAGGCGGCTCCTCCTGGCCGCCACCTCTGACCTCAGATGCGGGTGGCTCCTAAGAAATATCTAGTGTTCCTGAAATATTCATTACATTGGCCATAACACTATGGTTATATTAAGAAGACAATAATAATTGTGCCAGCTTAACACACAATTTTCTAACAGGTACCATGTTGAGCCTCCAAAATTTCTTGCTCTTTATTTTCTTGCTCTTATCTTTAGTCTTATGAGAATGATCATAAGTATTTAAATTTTTGTGATACAACCATTAAGTTATTCATTCCATAATATTTTTCTTTGATTAGCTAAATTAGTTGTGAATGATGATAAAACTTTAAGTAGAACAATGAATTAGATTTAAGAAAAATCCTCCTACATGAGATATGTCATTTAAAAAATAAAACAAAGTGTACTGCTTGCAACTGAATGGAGGTTAGAATATATTTCAAGATATTATCTCCTTGCTATTTTCTGTTAAGAAAGACTTTTGGCCTTGTCAGAGATGGCAGATAAAGTTTAGTGCTCACAAAATGCAGTAAACACTTCCCCATGTACATTCCCATACTAATGTTTAAATTTTCAGTCTGGAGTATTTCCTTAGAATAAATATTTCTTCTCTCAAATTTACAGCAAATAAGTTTTCATTTAATAACATTAGTTAACATTGATGATGCCACAATATGAATAAGTTAAATGAATAGAGGTGGTCATTTTTCACGTATTTCTCTTACTAAGATTTAATGAATACCCTTCCGTCAGAGAAACCAAAAAGCTGAGATGATTCCAGAATGAGTGTTAATTCATGATTGAATAGGTCCCCAAAGATATTAAAATATATAACTATTGGAGTACGTTTGGTTAGTGACTTGCTTTCAGGAAACTGGGGACAAAATATTTCTGATTAAATTGAAGCATTTTTCTTCTGCTTCTGGAAATCCTATATGAGTACCTTCAAACTTTCTCTATTTGTGGGAGACTTCTCAAACGGTGGATAATTATAAGAGCACACAAGTTATCACGAGAGTAAATCTTTTCCTGTGATGTACTTAACATGAGAAAATATCAAATAGTACACTTGAACATGATCTTGATTTTATCATTTAGGCATTGATTTTTGAATAAGTAACAAGTGGTAGTGAATACTCTATCTATTGGTCATATTATTACCTTAATGTATGTGAGCTTATAATCAAAATCTTGTTACATATTAAAGTAAGAATTATTTTATAGAGGGACATTTGCTTGCTGTTCCTTTTGAGAAAACCTCAAAATATTATTTTAGGGCTGGAAGGAACAGGAGCCGCTAGGACTGACATTGTCAAAAACAAGACAGAGCTGGTTCAGGATTTCTAACGTGATTTAAATTCACATTGACTATTAACCTTCATATTTGCATTTGGGTAAGCTTCTGAATTATTCTATGAAAAATAAAGAAAAAAAAAAACCATTAGAATGATGTGTCTCATACAAATCAGAAATTTCCCAGGAATCAATAGAGAAATAAGATAGAGATATTTAGAAGTCTGGGAGAGATTGGCAGAGTTAGAAATGAATGTCAGGAAACATTAGTTAAAACATTCACCATCAGTGGAAGTAGCTGGAACTCCACGGGTAGTGAATGATAAGTATCTTTTTTTGTCATAAATTTCTGTTGTCCCGGTCGTGTCAGACCCTTTGCGACTCCACAGACTACGGCATGCCAGGCCTCCCTGTCCATCACCAGCTCTGTGTTTACCCAAACCCATGTCCACTGAGTCAGTGATGCCATCCGACCACCTCATCCTCTGCTGTCCCCTCTCCTCCTGCCTTCAGTCTTTCCCAGCACCAGGGTATTTTCTAACTCTGTTGGTAGTGAATGATGAGTATCTTTCTTGTCATAAATTTCTGTTGTCCCGGTCGTGTCTGACTCTTTGTGACTCCAGGGACCGCAGCACGCCAGGCCTCTCTGACCCTCACCATCTACCGGAGTTTGGACCCCAGTTTCATGCCCGTGGCATCGGTGGTGCCACCCAGCCTTCTCAGCCTCCGACACCCTCTTCTGCTCTCCATCACTCCCTGCATCTCTTGAATATTTCCTTGTAAATAACTGTTCAATCCTAATAAACAAGCTATATTCAGAAATTCCCTCCTTTTTTTCTAAATGTTTCAATGCATACAGCTTGTTGAGATGAAATGTGAGTGCATTCTATCAATATTTCATTTGATAAAAAATGTTGACTCTTTGAGAAAAGAAAGGACATTTATTTCACAAAACACTCAAATAGTCTCCTTCCCATTAATGTCAGATTGCTTTGCTATTATAACTATATTTTCTTCACATTTTTGTAAAAACCACAAAAATTTATATCTAAAATACTATCCTAAAAATAGGGGAGGATCAATATTCTACCCAATTTATTGAACAGTCTGACATTGCCAATGTGATTTCATAAAATGTTATGGCGTTTACTTTGATTTTATAACTAGGCTATTTAATCAAGTTATTTTAGAACCTCTCTTTTCTTCTTATTACTATCTTACCATCTTTAGTAAAGCTTCTCATAACTGATAAACACACACACATTGATACACATACACACAGAGTGCAGTAGAAAATTTCACTGTCACTTCTGAGTCTTCATTTGACAAAATTTGGGAGAAGAGTAGGCCCCTAACATATATATATACCATTCATGGCAAAAATACCTGAGACATTAGGTACTGTGAAGCCACATATTTGAAAGTAATAAATCATGCTAACGGCTAAATAAAATATATACCCTGACAAACATAACTTATTACAACATGGAAAAAAAGTATAAAGTTTTTTTTTTAACCTAAAAGTAAGCAATATATCAAAGATAAATTAATAATAAAACATGTATGGGTAATGAGCTTACAGGCTAGTGATGTTTGGAGGAGAAATTTTAAAAATGTGCATAATTTATAAACTAGTAGATAGAGTAAATATGTTATTACCAGGATTTTCATATAATGGCATTTGATTGATAATGATATCACAAAAGATTTAACAATTGTATTTGTATTCAAGCACTCAACTTTGGATAAGATTTTACATAAATATAAAAATATGCTAATGCTAATGTAAAAATAATTTCTTCATGTTCTCAGAACAGGTATATTGTTAAACTTTAAATATATCTATTAAAAGGCATGCACAAACTACAATTAATACAGATTAAAATTTTAAATAAAAATTCTTTAACTCATTTTTCCTTGTTTTAATTTTTATTCAGCTTTATTTTTGTTTTCAATAAAACAATAATATTTTAATCTCAACATTCACTGCCCAAGCTGTTGTTAATAAAAATAACTAATGTTATAATCCATCCATTAACAAGTAGACCTCAGTTCAGTTCCACTCAGTTGCTCAGTCGTGTCTGACTCTTTGCGACCCCAAATTGCAGCAGGCCAGGCTTCCCTAACCATCACCAACTCCCAGAGTTCACTCAGACTCACGCTCATTGAGTCAGTGATGCCACCCAGCTATCTCATCCTCTGTTNATCCATTAACAAGTAGACCTCAGTTCAGTTCCACTCAGTTGCTCAGTCGTGTCTGACTCTTTGCGACCCCAAATTGCAGCAGGCCAGGCTTCCCTAACCATCACCAACTCCCAGAGTTCACTCAGACTCACGCTCATTGAGTCAGTGATGCCACCCAGCTATCTCATCCTCTGTTGTCCCTTTCTCCTCCTGCCCCCAATCCCTCCCAGCATCAGAGTCTTTTCTAATGAGTCAACTCTTCGCATGAGGTGACCAAAGTACTGGAGCTTCAGCTTTAGCATCATTCCAGAGAAATCCCAGGGCCAATCTCCTTCAGAATGGACTGGTTGGATCTACTTGCAGTCTAAGGGACTCTCAAGTGTCTTCTCCAACATCTACGTATGTACAAATGTAGCTCAACACGAATTATGGAATACTGCAAAAGCATCCTCAGTCAAATAGTGTAAACATTATTGAAATTGTGCTAATGATTAATTCTGAAAAATATGTTACTACATGGGAAAAAAAAGAAAGTGTACACCCTAACATTACTGATAAAGTTGGAAATAGTTTTCTATATAATAATCAATTGGCATTTATACTACATAAAAATAAAGTTAATTAACACCTTTTTTGTTGAACAAGTACTGTGTTACTGGAATTCTTCTCACTCTAAGCAATGCCTATCTCCAAAAATATTAGGGGTGGCATACCTCATTTGCCTGTTATTTTAAAGATATAGGGAAGAAAAACGGGAATGTGTTGCCATTTCTTCTTCCAGGGGATCTTCCCTATCCAGGGATCGAACACAGGTCTCCCAGATGGAGAGCAGATGCTTCTACTGTCTGAGCCACCAGGAAAGCAGAGGAACCAGAGATCAAATTGTCAACATCCACTGGATCATGGAAAAAGCAAGAGAATTCCAGAAAANAGAATTTTCCACAGTTTATTGTGATCCACACAGTCAAAGGCTTTGGCAAAGTCAATAAAGCAGAAATAGGTGGTTTTCTGGAACTCTCTTGCTTTTTCAATGATCCAGTGGATGTTGGCAATTTGATCTCTGGTTCCTCTGCCTTTCCTAAAACCAGCTTGAACATCTGTAAGTTCATGGTTCACATAATGCTGAAGACTAGTTTGGAGAATTTTGTGCATTACTTTACTAGCATGTGAGATGAGTGCAATTGCATGGTAGTTGGAGCATTCTTTGGCATTGCCTTTCTTTGGGATTGGAATGAATACTGAGCTTTTCCAGTCCTGTGGCCACTGCTGAGTTTTCCAAATGTGCTGGCATACTGAGTGCAGCACTTTCACAGCATCATCTTTCAGGATTTGAAATGGCTCCACTGGAATTCCATCACCTCCACTAGCTTTGTTCATAATGATGCTTTCTAAGGCCCACTGCCTTCACATTCCAGGATGTCTGGCTCTAGGTGAGTGATCACACAATTGTGATTATCTGGGTCGTGAAGCTCTTTTTTTCACAGTTCTTCTGTGTATTCTTGCTACCTCCTCTTAATATCTTCTGCTTCTGTTAGGCCCATTCCATTTCTGTTCTTTATCGAGCCCATCTTTGCATGAAATGTTTCCTTGGTATCTCTAATTTTCTTGAAGAGATCTCTAGTCTTTCCCATTCTGTTCTTTTCCTCTATTTCTTTGCATTGATCACTGAAGAAGGCTTTCTTATCTCTTCTTGCTATTCTTTGGAACTCTGCATTCAGATGCTTATATCTTTCCTTTTCTCCTTTGCTTTTTGCTTGTCTTCTTTTCACAGCTATTTGTAAGGCCTCCTCAGACAGCCATTTTGGTTCTTTGCATTTCTTTTCCATGGGTATGGTCTTGATCGCTGTCTCCTGTACAATGTCATGAACCTCTGTCCAGAGTTCATCAGGCACTCTGTCTATCAGATCTAGTCCCTTAAATCTATTTCTTACTTCCCGATCCCTTAGTTATAAGGGAGTTGACTTAGGTCATACCTGAATAGTCTAGTGGTTTTCCCCACTTTCTTCAATTTAAGCTTGAATTTGGCAATAGGGAATTCATGATCTGAGCCACAGTCAGCTCTCAGTCTTGTTTTTGCTGACACTATAGAGCTTCTCCATCTTTGGCTGCTACGAATATAACCAATCTGATTTTGGTGTTGACCCTCTGCTGATGTCTTTGTGTAGAGTCATCTCTTGTGTTGTTGGAAGATAGTGTTTCCTATGACCATTATGTTCTCTTGGCAAAACTCTATTACCCTTTGCCTTGCTTCATTCTGTACTCCAAGGCCAAATTTGCCTGTTTCTCCAGGTGTTTCTTGACTTCCTACTATTGCATTCCAGTCCCCTATAATAAAAAGGACATCTTTTTGGGGTGCTAGTTCTAAAAGGTCTTGTAGGTCTTCATAGAACCATTCAACTTCAGCTTCTTCAGCATTACTGGTTGGGGCATAGACTTGGATTACCGTGATGTTGAATGGTTTGACTTGGAAATGAACAGAGACCATCCCGTCGTTTTTGAGATTGCATCCAAGTACTGCATTTCACACTCTTCTGTTGACATCATGGCTACTCCATTTCTTCTGAGGGATTCCTTCCCGCAGTAGTAGATATAATGGTCATCTGAGTTAAATTCACCCATTCCAGTCCATTTTAGTTCGCTGATTCCTAGAATGTCAACACTCACTCTTGCCATCTCTTGTTTGACCACTTCCAATTTGCCTTGATTCATGGACCTGACATTCCAGGTTCCTATGCAATATTGCTCTTTACAGCATTGGACCTTGCTTCTATCACCAGTCACATCTACAGCTGGATATTATTTTTGCTTTGGCTCCATCCCTTCATTCTTTCTGGAGTTATTTATCCACTGATCTCCAGTAGCATATTGGGCACCTACCGACCTGGGGAGTTCCTCTTTCAGTATCCTATCATTTTGCCTTTTCATACTATTCATGGGGTTCTCAAGGCAAGAATACTGAAGTGGTTTGCCATTCCCTTCTCTAGTGGACCACACTGTGTCTGACCTCTCCACCATGACCCGTCCATTTTGGGTGGCCCCACACTGCATGGCTTAGTTTCATTGAGTTAGACAAGGCTCTAGTCCGTGTGATCAGATTGGCTAGTGTTCTGTGATTATGGTTTCAGTGTGTCTGCCCTCTGATNCTTTGGCTCCATCCCTTCATTCTTTCTGGAGTTATTTATCCACTGATCTCCAGTAGCATATTGGGCACCTACCGACCTGGGGAGTTCCTCTTTCAGTATCCTATCATTTTGCCTTTTCATACTATTCATGGGGTTCTCAAGGCAAGAATACTGAAGTGGTTTGCCATTCCCTTCTCTAGTGGACCACACTGTGTCTGACCTCTCCACCATGACCCGTCCATTTTGGGTGGCCCCACACTGCATGGCTTAGTTTCATTGAGTTAGACAAGGCTCTAGTCCGTGTGATCAGATTGGCTAGTGTTCTGTGATTATGGTTTCAGTGTGTCTGCCCTCTGATGCCCTCTCACAACACCTACCGTCTTACTTGGGTTTCTCTTACCTTAGACGTGGGGTATCTCTTCACGGCTGCTCAAGCAAAGTGCAGCCGCTGCTCTTTGCCTTGAATGAGGGGTATCTCCTCATGGCCACCCCTTCTGATATTGAACATGGAATAGCTCCTCTAGGCCCTCCTGCGCCTGCCCAGCCACCGCTCCAGAATGGTCATAAAATCCCCCAAATGGTTAAAATACAGAGGGGTAAAACAGAAAAGTAGAAAGTGTCACTCCCTTAAGCTTGGATTTTGAGGGCATAAGAGAAGGATAAAGATTGACTTCAGAGGCTGGCAGGGAAAGATTTTCCTTTGAGAAGGGCCTGAATTTCACTGAAAGCAGGGGTTGTGATGTATGTTGAATGTTTATGTCCCCCAGATTCATATGTTGAAACATTTCCCAATGTGGCCCAAATCCCACAACCCTCACTTTTACACTGTATGGAGTAATTGGGCTAATGAACTTATGGTTTGATTCCAAAAACAAAGGTGATATGGCCTATGAATTCAAGAACTGAAAATTATACAATGATTATTTGAGTGTATGGTGTCTACACTGCATGCTCAGTTGTTCAGTTGTGCCCAACTCTTTGAGATTTGGACTGTAGCCCACTAAGCACCTCTGTCTATGGGATTTTCCAGGCAAGAACACTGGAGTGGATTGCCATTAACTTCTTCAGGGAATCTTCCAGACCTAGGGATTGAACCCACATTCCTTGTGTCTCCTGCAGTGGCAGGCAGATCCTTTACCACTTTGCCATCTGGGAAGCAGTGTCTATAATGAACATTTAAAACACTTTAAATGGATTTCTGGTAAACACTATATCTAGGTGTCATAACTGATCAGCAGCTTGGCTTGCTTTGAAGCAAATCACACTCTTTCTTGCCTAAAAGGCTTTTCCTTTATACTTTCAATAGATCCCTATAATTTAGTGTTATTCATTCCTCTAATTTACGGCAGTGCTTTCCAAACCTCTGTGGACTTCAGAGTCACCTAGGAAGTTTGATTTAAAAAAGTATTACTGGATCTTACTTGAAAATTTTATTCCAGTGAGACCACACTTTAAGAAACACTGATTTAAACAGTCACATTCTTAAGAACTACCTTTGATAAAAAGGGTGATTGAGACAATAGCTGATAGATCACCAAGAAAGAATGGATTTCTGTTGAAAAGCATAAAATCAGAAATGATTCAAGCATGTAAAACTACCAGGCATAGTCTGGATGGAATGATTCTGAGTTGCAAAGGAGTGGCCTTGGATGTCAACTGAGACCATAGCAGAGCAAATCCAGGATGATGGTGGAGTCACAGTTTAGCAAAGTCAGGACTGGTCATTCCTTCTATTTATATAATAATCTTGATAAATGGTGAGATAGCATGTACCAGTAAATAAAACTCACTCCATATTTTGCCAAGCTCTTTTGTAAGGGCTGTGCTACTTTATACCCAATATGATATGTTGAGCCAAACTCATATGTTTCAAATCTGTGGGATAGCATAGCTTCAGGAGCAATTTATCACATACCTCTATAACAGTCCTGTAATGTAAAATAAGCAGCTGACATTATCGATGAAAAAATTCTTGAATGTTAAAAAAAAACTCTTTGCATTGAAAAAATACCATTTATCATAAAATTCAATCCAGAGAGTATTTTACTATTATTCTTGTTTCGGGCATCTATTTTATATTAGAGTAAAATGGTATAGAATACAAGATAAGAACTAGATTTGGGTTAAGGAGACAAGCAAGCAACAACAAAAGCAAGAAGAAAAAATAATATATTGATTGTTTAACACCTAACGCGATCAGCTTTGAATCCAATTACACAGTAAGTAAAACGAGAGACATTCAATATCACTCAGTGAAGATGAGTTTATCAGTTCTGAGCCAAAAGGGACAAGAAAATGAACGACTCTAAAAAGATAAAAGCAAAACAGATGCCCTTGCTGTCAAGACGGTACACGAGGTCAGTCGGCTGTCTCCTTACCTGAGTCCAACCTTAGAGACACCACAGAAGGAACACGATTTTGAACGGATAGGAATAATCAAAATGAAGACTACAAGAACTCCATGGGGTGGGAGCAGACAGGCAGGGTGTAGGAGGGTGGGATCCCATTCCCAGAGAATTGTCTTCCAACAGATTGTTGAGTTGAAGCCTTGTTCTTTGCTTTGCTGCTGTTCATGGATCGCAAGGTCCAGTAACCCAGCAGCCTGAGCCCAGCGCTGTGGGGGGTGAGTGGGCGGATAACGCGAGGGCCACCCAGAGCGTTTCTGAGGACAAAGAAGACCCAACGCAAGTAGGACCAGGACCACCCTCAAGCAGCCTGACTTCCTGTCCCTTTTCCAACACCGTATACACTCAAAGAGGTGGACAACTGCAGAAAAGAAAGAAAACTCTCCTAAGAGGATTTCCAATCTCTCCATATTCTGGTTTTAGGCATTTGGCTTATAAATAAAATTTGCCTGAGATGTTAATCTTGTTATCCAACCTGACATTTCTCTATTTTTACATGTGCTTTTTGTTCTCTCTTATGTATTATTTACGGATACAGTGGAGAAAGATTTACAACTGCTAAGAATAAAGGTAAACTTTTTTAAACCAATGGCTGATTCACTTGGAGGTTGGGGTACAGAGCATTTCCTGTTTATTAATGAAGAACAGAAAAGTTTATGCTGCCTTGAGGCTGCGTCCCACACTCCCACCCCAGACTCCTTACAATCTCTTATGCCAAACTCATCTCCATTTGGAGATAACATTAAAAGTATTCAGAGATTTTTGAAGTATTTCCTGGTTGCTGTAAAAAAGTTTTGACCCTTTTACGGAATTTTCCCAGTGACATACTAATTCCCATAGGGAACAATGCACACAAAGTATTTAAGATACTATTGCTCTAGATTGGATTTACAATACCAATAAGGTCTAATGCAAGGAAGAAGAGAAAAGTGGCCCAAAGGAATCTAGAGAAATTCTTGGGGTGATCCCTCCCACCTAGGAAACTTTCTTAGTCATTACATTGAAATTAGGTGAAAACTTAAATCATGTTTTACTAAGGGAACAGCAGTTTTCTCAGATTCATGTGAACCTCATAAAGAAGAAGCGCTCCTCTAGCTGTCAAATGTAAATCAGCCAAGAGTATAAACCACATAGACATAACTGGAAAGCAATACGGCTGTGGCTACCAAACCCAGGAGCACCCAAAGCTGAAATCCCTGGTGTCATTAACAAAGACGGTGCTGCCCAGAATAGGATTTTGGGTGAACAGGAAATACTGAGGTTTCACGCCATAGAAATACTTGCTGCCTGAAAACCAAAGGCAGATGTGCACTGCTTACTGGAATATTCCAGTAAGTAGAACTGCTTTCAAATTTCAGCTGATGGTTTCCAGCCCCTTTATCCCAAACTCAGGAGCTATAAAGGTGAACAGGGTGGGACTAGTGTCTTGCTGTCTCCTAGAAGTCCTAAAGGGTGTATTTACTCCTCAGTCAGGCTACGTAAGCTTGACGAAAGAAAGGACTCAAATGTTACGGCAGTGTTGTATATATGTACCCATGTAACCATCCTACTTAGATTCATGGGCAAAGGGGCCACCCAAATACAACTTACAGCATTTGAGAACTTTTTATACTGAGAAAATATGACCTGTGCAAGTGGCCCTTTGGGCCAGTTCAGTGTACTGAATTTTTGTGGCTTCTGTAACTGAATTTTCAGTTGGCTGATGTTTTACGTATTTGTATTTCCCCACTTCATAAATGCAGAAGGAAGTCTCTTGATCAAAAGAGCTGATATAGAAAAGCATGGTTACTGGGGGACCTCACACGCCAATGATTCCTTTAAACTAGAAGTCTTCAGGTGTGAACATTTTAACAATTGGAGTCTGGCAAAGAAGGCAGCTTCTGCCTGGAAGTGATCATCAAGGTTTAGGACTTGTTGCCTCAAGGGCAAAGCTACTGAGTACACCACTTGGAAAACAGCTATTATCTTGCAACTGGCCTCTTGTTGAAATTGAATGCATAACCCCCAGGCCTTGTGAAGCTTCAGTCTGACATCTATATTCTTGGGTGGGCCAGCTTATACACAGTGCTGGAAAGAATTCTTTGCACTCTGAGCTTCTCTTTTGCAATGTAATACAGTGTGTGTGTGTGTGTGTGTGTGTGTGTGTGTGTGTGTGTATCAAATGTTCATTTACACTCACCTGAGGAAATGTGGGCTGGGAAATCTAAATTATACTCTAACTTGTAAACTTATGATGGATTTCTGCTCTTTCTTACACGCCATATGACAAGTTAAGAAAGAAAATAATTCTCAAGGAAAAGCAGACAAAGAAATTAGAGCTGCATGTTCTTATCTTCACCCAATAAAGCATACATGAATTTGTTTATGTGAGACTATATAGGGTAACCATCCTGGCAGACACAAAATGAATTGATTCATTAAGGTCAAGTAATGTAAGTAAATATGGCAGGTCATATATAACCTTGATACTCAAGTTGTGGTCAGACTACCAGGAGCATCAGCGTAACCTTGAAAACTTGCTGGGAATGCTGAATCTCTGTCTCCACTTCAATCATACTAAATCAAAATCTGCGTTTTGATGAGACCCTCAGGTTAATTGTATGAACATTATTAATCGGGGAGAAACACTGGCTAGGAGACAATAGACATCTGCAGAAGCTACAGTGAGTAGGAGAAAGCACAACCCATATATAGCTTAAGCCTTTCATCTGTTTAATATGGAATAGTATAGATTTCATAACATTTAAAGAAAAGCTATAATCTAACTTCTAGAACAAAATTTCCAGTATTTGTACTTTTAACTCTTTAAATAAAAATATTAAATACTTTTGACAATTCACAAACCATATCTCTGGATCAGACTCTGGTGGAGGCAAGTTTTACATTTTTCTCTGTTTTTCACATTTTACTTATTTCTGATGTAGTGACAATCCCCCTGACCTATGACAGAAGGGGCAGAGGGAAAAAAACAAGACTGCTGTATCATTACAACCTGGATGCAAAAATTGGATAGCAAAGAGGTTTAGGAGTGCAGAACTTGAATTTATATAGCTTTAGTTTGAGTCTTTGTTTCAATATGTGTGTACACTATACTGTTTTGGCAATTATTTAACTTTTTCTTGCTTGTTCAATCAGCAAAAACGAGTAAATTCTGCCATGTAGGAGAGCTGGAAGGAATAAGATGATGCCAGTTAGGAGTTTACCACGATGTCCAGAATTGGATAAACTAATATGATCAACATTCCCTCCATTTAATGTAATGCTCCCCAGTCCTGCACATTAGAATCACCTAGGGTGCTATTGAAAAATTACCAATCTCTGGTTCCTAGTCTAAAACAACTATATCAGGATCCCCATGGGTGTGGCAAAGACTTGGATATTTAGAAAACTAGGAGTTTNTCTGTGAGACCTCACAGACGGCAGGCCACCAGGCTCCCCTGTCCCTGGGATTCTCCAGGCAAGAACACTGGAGTGGGTTGCCATTTCCTTCTTCAATGCATGAAAGTGAAAAGTGAAAGTGAAGTCGCTTAGTCGTGTCTGACTCCTAGCAACCCCATGGACTGCAGCCTACCAGGCTCCTCCGTCCTGGGGATTTTCCAGGCAAGAGTACTGGAGTGGGGTGCCATCACCTTCTCCATGGGGTTATCAATACCATATTTCTAATTCATTTATTTACTAATCTTATAAACCTCCTTGCTTCAGAAGTACCTAGTGTTTTCTTTTCTGGCTAATGGGGATGTAATTTGGCTCTACGTGGTTTCAAACTTTTACGAGTAACAAACCACTGGAAAAGACTGCATGTCTAGGTTTGCTATGACCATGCTTCACGCTCCTTATTTGTCCCCCGCTTTGTCAAAACATCACAACCAAGTGCATGACTCATGATTCTCTCCTCAGTTCTCATAAACCAAACAGAACAGATAGCATATAAGAAAAAATGTCTAATCTGATGCCATGGTATTTCATTATGATGAAAGATTTGTTTCCTGGGTGATGAAAGGACTATTATGGAGTCGTTTTGTTTGTTTGTTTTTCTTTCTTCCTGTCCAGTTTCTGAAAGTTTCCTGCATTCTGACTATTTCCCAGCACCTTAACCTAAATAGCTTCATTTACAGAATGGTAAATATAGGAGACTTATCTAAAGGGTTTTTGACTTGCTGCTGTTCTGTGACTGATAAATCCAAGGTGAAGAAATGACCCCAAATAACACTAAATCTCAAACATATTTGTATGCTTTTGGGACCGCTCAAGATTATACTTCAATATTGTGTCAGAATAGAATAGAAGTAAATTTTCCAAACTTTGAAATTATAGAACATAGAAAATGATCAAAGATAATAGTTATTTACTGTTTGTAAGGAATTAGTGCTTTTACTAACTGAATCGTCAAAAAATTTTAGTATCATATTTTTTAAGAAATTTACTTTTCTATATCAGGGCTGAGTTATTTCAACTAGCATCTACACTGACTAATATATAAAGAAATAATTTATTTCAGCAATGGCAAATGGGTAATTCAGAAAATTATCTGTAGACTACAGGCACTGAAAAGAAAAACACCTGTTATTATAACATAGACGAAATGGTTGGATGGCATCATCAACTCAGGGGACATGAATTTGAGCAAACTCTGGGAGGTGGTGCAGGAGAGGGAAGCCTGGCAGGCTGCAGTCCATGGGGCTGCAAAGAATCGAACGCAACTGAGAGACTGAACAACAGCAACAGTTAACACTATAAAACAAGATGCACTGTTGTCACGATTCCTCTCAAAAAGATTTCCTAAACTACATTTGGAAAGAATTACATTCTGAAAAATGCTATTAAAAGATTTTAAAAAGAAAAAAATAGTAACTAAACTTAAAGAAAATCAAAGCAAGTAAAGGAAAAAGAAAGGAGGAAAGAAGGAAGGAAGAAAGAAAAAGGAAATAAGTTGCTACATAATTACAGCTTTAGCTAAAGTACATTTCAGGCCATGGGTAAAATATCATATATACCTTTAAAATTATTCTAACTTTTATGCATTCAATCTGCTTTCAGGAAAATACCTCCATGTCAAAGAATGCACCTTTAATTCCTCATTGAACAAATACTCTGCGTGTTCTTTCCTTGCACTGATGTATGGACACCAGATAGTATTCAGCCATTGCATCATCGACAACCTGGTTAATAACTTAAGTCCATGGATTGGCTTTCTATTGTCCCTGGACCAAATAAGGCCTGTTTTCTGCTTTTGAAATGCAATTTTATATGAAACTGGCTACATCCATTTCCTTCCATATTTTGCGTGGCTAGTTTTGCTCTGTATGATAGAATTGAGTAGTTATCACAGAGATTTGCATAGCTCTCAGAGGTTAATATATTTACTTTATGTCCTTTAACAGAAAGCATTTGCTGAACTCTTTAATATTTGGTGATATCATTTAATGATATTTAATGATATTTGGTGATATCATTTGCTTCATTATGCAATTTCAATATACATTTGTTAAATATTTAAAGTGATAATATATATAGCATCTAATATGATGAGTTGATATTATTCTGATATATCTTTTTCTAATGTAATAAATAGCAAATGATCATATTTTTAATAATTTTCAGCAGTTTATTTACAGAAGCATATTCTATCACCTTGTTAATGCTAGTATATGTTATATATCACAGACTTCTATTTTCTCAAACTGCTAGAATATTAAAACTCATTCATGGTCAAAAAACTTCAGAAAACACTACTTATATCTGTGTGATTTCATACTGGATTCATGACTTAGTGCCTGAACAACAATAATGTGTAAGACAGAAATATAAATTTTCTTGATGCTTGTGCTGTTGTGAGAAAGTCATACAAGTAGCTTCTTGTTTGGAAAAGGGTTGTAATCAGATAATTTGGGGTTTAGATGGGGAAAATATACACCCTGGATAGAGGCAAGGAAAACTGTATTGTTGAGATTTGTATCTCTGACACCATGAATTCCTGAGCCAGCCCATGATATGGTCTTCCATGGCTAGCAAATAGCTGGAGAACTAGGAGGCCTGGAAGGAGGAGAACAGCTGTGACGAGATGAACCTTTGTGTCATGATGATGGTGACATGCAGCCCAGCCTGGCACCTGGCCTTCTACTTGAGCAGTCATTCTCTCTCCAGTACAACCCTGCAGATTACTGCTACATTCCACTGTCCTAATTTCCCAAGTCAGGGCATAAAACTGCATCTTAACTTAGTGCATCACATCTGAGCTGCCCATGCCAGGCACATCTGCAGCTTGCATCCCTCTTGGTTGTTACAGGAGGTAAATATTCCTTATTCTCCAATTTTCTTTGATTCAGTAAGTGGCATGTTTTTTAAAAAAAAATAAAAAAAAAAAAACTAAAGTAATAATTGGATTTCCCTGGTAGCTCAGCTGGTAAAGAATCCACCTGCAATGCAGGAGACCTGGGAAGATCCCCTGGGTTGGGAAGATCCCCTGGGGAAGGGAAAGGCTATCCACTCCAGTACCCTGGCCTGGGGAACTCCATGGATGGGATAGTATATATAGTGTAATATATAATAGAGGGTAATCCCATGGACCGCACGTGTATAATTGATGGTAATAATTAGGGAACATAGGTCGGGGAAAGGAGAATGGACTACTGCATGTACACATGTATGTATTCATATATGTATGCATGTGTCATGGGTCTGGTCAGCATGTGGAGGGTGCAGTAGGACTACATTTATATGTTAACTGAAATTAACGACAACACTAATCATGTAGCACCACTTACATCAGCCCGTTTAAAAGTCTTCCAAAAGAGCATGAGCAAATAAAGCTAGAAACAAATTTCCTCTTCTCAGCCATATCCTTGCCCCCATGTTCTTCCTCTAACTAAATCTGAGGGAAGTCAATAAACCAACACAGAAACATACAGAGACCAGGCAGGCAGGGTGACTTTTCAGAGACAGACTGACATCTAAGCCTTTAAGGTCTGATTAAACCTACATAAACACATGAAAATACACAAAGAAAATGTGTGAGAAGCTCAGAAGGGGGAATTCAGTTTTCCACAGAAGCCATAGCAAAAGGTCCCTCTACATATTGGGGTTCTAATTAAGATCTTGATTTTAAGGAAAAGGTTTGTTGCTTATAAACTATTTTAAGAAGATATTTCTAACCTGGTTTGATGGAAGTTAATTTTGAGTGAGAGGACATGAATTGAATAACGTTTCTATCATCAGCTACAATGTCATCAGTTTCACCCCTTGTTTTCTGTGGGTCTTAGTTCCAGGGTTTGATCTGTTGTTTAGTCACTCAGCTGTGTCTGACTCTTTGCGACACCATGGACTGCAGCATGAACGTCTTCCCTGTCCTTCACTATCTCCCAGTTTGCTCAGACTTATGTCCATTGAATTGGTTATGCCATTCAACCATCTCATCCTCTTTCATCCCCTTCTCCAGCTGCCCTCAATGTGCCCCACCATCAGGGTCCTTTCCAATGAGTCAGCTCTTCACATAGGTGGCCAAAGTACTGGAGCTTCACCTTCAGCAACAGTTCTTCCAATGAATATTCAGGACTGATTTCCTTTAAAGTTGACTGGTTTGAGTCCAAGGGACTCTCAAGAATCTTCTCCAGCATCACAGTTCTACAGCATCAAGTCTTCGGCACTCAGACTTCTGTATGGTCCAGCTCTTACATCTGTACATGACTACTGGAAAAGCCATAGCTATGACTATCTGGACCTTTGATGGCAAAATAATGTCTCTGATTTCTAATACGCTGTCTTAAGTTTGTCAAAGACTTTCTTCCAAGGAGCCCGAGTCTTTTAATTCATTGCTGTAGTCACCATCTGCAGTGATTTTGGAGCCCAAGAAAATAAAGTCTGTCACTGTTTCCATTGTTTCCCTATCTATTTGCCATAAGGTATTGGGCCTAGATGCTATGATCTTAGCTTTTTGAATGTTGAATTTTAAGCCATTTTTTTTCACTGTCCTCTTTCACCTTCAAGAGGCTCTTTTAGTTCCTCTTCACTTTCTGCCATTAGGTTGGTGTCATCTGCATATCTGAGGTTATTGATATTTCTCCTGGCCATCTTGATTCCAGCTTCTGATTCATCCAGTCTAGCATTTCGCATGATGTACTTTGCATATATGACTTCCTTCTTGGCTTAGTGGTAAAGAATCTGCAGGAGATGCATGAGACGTTGGTTCCATCCCTGAGTTGGGAAGATCCCCTGGAGGAGGGCATGGCAACCCACTCCAGTGTTCTTGCAAGGAGAATCCCATGGACAGAGGAGTCTGGCAGGCTACAGTCCACTGGGTCGCAAAGGGTCGGTCACGACTGAGCGACTGAGCATGCATGCGTGCACTCTGCATTTAAGTTAAATAAGCAGGAGACAGTGATAAAAATAGCTTAAAATATTCCAGAGTTCTTCTGATGATTAAGTGATATTATATCCAGTATGAGTATGCATGTTTTCCTTTTTCCTTAACTCTGTATTAGATACTTTTCTGATGTGAAATGTCCTTTCTTTGATGTTTCTCAGGACAAAGCACTCTCTCACCAACTCTCGGTTAACAATTGTACGGTAACATGGTTTAGGTGAAAAGTCTAGATAATAACTGCTTATTTCACATATTCTCTACATCTGCAACAGCAACCTTAAACCATAGGTGTTGTTTCTGACACTGCTCCTTTGCACTGGAAATAACCTTCACAACTGGAGAGAGAGAGAGAGAGAGATTGAGGGAGAGCGCCAACTAGTGGTAGTGCTAGTCTCAGTCGTGTGCAACTCTGTGAACACACAGACTGTAGCCCGCCAGGCTCCACTGTCCATGGGCCTCTCCAGGCAAGAATACTGGAANCTCCTTTGCACTGGAAATAACCTTCACAACTGGAGAGAGAGAGAGAGAGAGATTGAGGGAGAGCGCCAACTAGTGGTAGTGCTAGTCTCAGTCGTGTGCAACTCTGTGAACACACAGACTGTAGCCCGCCAGGCTCCACTGTCCATGGGCCTCTCCAGGCAAGAATACTGGAATAGGTTGTCATTCCCTTCTCCAGGGGATCTGCCAATCCCAGGGATCAAATCCAGGTCTCCTGTACTGGCAGGTGGATTCTTTACCATCTGAGCTACAGGGAAGTCCGAGACCCTACTATGTACTCAGCAATAACTAGACACAGAGAATGTAATGACTCAATGAGATATATACAAACCGCAATTTCACAGATCCAGCATAAAACTAGAGTGACTAAGCAGGAAGTGTCTGAGAAGCAAGGTTCAGATGGGATGGTCGGCAAAACATTGTGAGAGAATTACATATAAGCTTAGGTTAGAATGCATTCTCCACAGCATGAACTCTCCATAAAAAGGTCATAGGGAATAGAATTTAGTTCAGCTGGAATAGCTGGTACAAAATTCTTAAGGGTGGATTGAGCTGAATGAAGTGTTTGAGAAGTCAGCAAAAGCTTCTGGTTCAGTCCTGTCAGAGAGGGAACCGTGGTACAAGGTGAGGATGGAGAGACGAGAGCCTATTTGTAGAGCATCTTTGCGGTGTAGTATGTACTATAAAGTATAATATACTATTGGAAGTTTACAGTAGGGGCAAGATAGAAAGTGTTTGGTTTCAAAGTGGGACTTGTGGTTGCTTTGTGGGCAAGGGCTAGTCAGGGTCTGAATAGAAGCATAGAGGCCAGCCAAATTACATGTTGATTTCTCACTCAAATATATAATAATAATAGAGCCAGATTGGATATGTTTTGTTACTTGGGACATTTAGAAAAAATATACCTTCCTTACTTCCTGTCTTTTCCTGTCCACTGACTTTTGTTAAATCTCAAAATCACACTGTTAAAAACCTGGAAATTATTTAAGAATATGATAGCATAAGTTCTTTGGGTATTTATGGAAACAAACAGGGTTTGTTTTTTTTTTCCCTCCTGAACTCCCTTGGTAGTTACATAAGGTTGAGATAGCATAATTCGTGAAATCCTCATCAAAGCTCAATATGTACCCAGTGTGTCTAATCTGTGAATCTGGCATTCTGGAGCACGCATCAGGCCAGCGAGCCTGCTGGCACCCAAGACTCATAACAGTACTTACAGAAAAACTCTCCGGCAGGCCGCAACATAAACACAGCACATGGAAATTACTCAGGATCACTTCCTCCGGGCTATTTTTCAGCCCCACGACAATAGGATATCAGTGCTCATCTAGTCCTGCTGGAAGTCAGATGACTCTTGAGCAGCTTCCAGCTTCCTCATTCCTAAATTATGAATCTGTCTTCTAACCACAGCTGCCTGCTTAGTGTGTTTCCTGGTAGTTAAGAAATCCACACACCCACAGAGAACCAACTACATTTTCTATTCTTCTATTTTTCCCTCTCTTACTTCCACTTTTATGTAAAGTTCAGGGTGAAAAATACCCTATCAGTTTTTTGTATCCATTACTGTAAAACCTGATACACAGATTGACATCTAGCCCCAATTTATGCATCATTTATCTTTTTATCTGACTGTAATAGCAATATGATTTCATGGTGAGGTATTATAAAACATAAAAAAATCATAAAATTGAAATTCTACTGGGAGAACCTTCATGTTAATATATTTACTTATAGTATTATTCTATGAACATATAAAGCCTATGTGTGCCTCAATGTACATCTTTGTATCAGGCAGTATATGTTACATAGCATTTGTATTTATTTATCCTTTTACTATAAACTTTCTCTCAAGACATTAAATATTAATTCCAAATATGATGTATTTGGTTGCATAATATTCTACCTCCAAATATGATGTATTTGGTTGCATAATATTCTACACCATAATTATTTCAAACAATATTTTTAAGTATTTTCCAATTGTTGATGAACAGATTCTTTCCAAAAGTTTATAAAAAATGTTGATTATAATGATATCAATTTACTTGTGGGAATAACTTTTGATATGTCTTTGACTAATCCCTTAGGACGGGGGCTATAGAAATAAAGGGTTCACAGAGCATTACTCCTTAATATGTCTTTTGAAATATTTTGGCACAAATAGCTTTTGAGAAGGCTATGGAAATTTACACACAAACTTGCCACACTATTTATGATTGTTTTAATAACATCAATATCATTTTTGTAGAAAGTTACAAAATACAGGAGAAAATAAAGAAAATGCAAGCTATATACATCTTCAAAACTTACTTTAGAGCCATGTGTATGTATGGATGAATAGATAGCTAAATGGTAGATATGTGTAATCAGATAGAGATAAAAAATTATAAACTTTGGATCTTCCTACCAAATTGACCTCCTCATTCTTCCATTTAATACTATAAGATGCTCCTTCTGTTTACTGATTTGTAAATACCCTTATACATGAAGAGCATGAATTAGTACACATATTTTTCAAGTTAAGCATTCTAAATATTTATCAATACTCTGAATATCTACCAACATTTCAATCTACTTTATAGTTTTACATCAAACCCCTCTTTAAAAATACTTTTATGTATTACGGAGGTTTACTTTTTTATTTTGCTTATGTTCATCTCACATTTAATCTAGTATATCTATGTAAAGATTATTGTTGCTTAATTGCTAAGTTGTGTTGGACTCATTTGCAATCCCACGGGCTTGTCACCCTCCAGGCTCCTCTGTCCATGGCGTCTCCCAGGCAAGAATGCTGCAGTGGGTTGCCATTTCCTTCTGCAGGGCATCTTCCTGATCCATGGCTCAGACTGGCACCTCCTTCACCGCGGGTGGATCCTTCTACCACTGAGCCACCAGGGGAGCCCAAGATGTAAAGACATAGCCAGCTTGTGCTATGCTTACATAAACAGAACTGCTTTAATGTTATTTATTGTTTCATAGAATCGTTTATAGTTTATCTGCTTGGAACTGCTCCTGCTGATCAGAGAGGATGTTGTTGTGAGTTTATTGAAAGATGCTGTATCTGTATTTAGCATGTGTGCATGTTTAGGGGAATTTCCTTCCCTGCAACATTATAGCCCGGTCTGAGAATGGCTAAACCTCAAGACTTTTCCTAAATAAAGGAATAGGAAACAGGACAGAACAAAGAATTGTGAAAGCACCATTGGAACTCATCAAGCCTGGTGGGCTGCCGTCCGTGGGGTCACGAAGAGTCCGACACAACTGAGGGACTTCCCTTTCGCTTTTCACATTCATGCATTGGAANCGGTCTGAGAATGGCTAAACCTCAAGACTTTTCCTAAATAAAGGAATAGGAAACAGGACAGAACAAAGAATTGTGAAAGCACCATTGGAACTCATCAAGCCTGGTGGGCTGCCGTCCGTGGGGTCACGAAGAGTCCGACACAACTGAGGGACTTCCCTTTCGCTTTTCACATTCATGCATTGGAAAAGGAAATGGCAAACCACTCCAGTGTTCTTGCCTGGAGAATCCCAGGGATGGGGGAGCCTGGTGGGCTGCCGTCTATGGGGTCGCACAGAGTCGGACACGACTGAAGTGACTTAGCAGAAGCTGCAGTAGAAAGTTTAGCTTCCAATCAATTTTTTTTTTTATGGTAAGTGAAATATCTCTTTCATTCTTTATGGATCCCAAAAGTATGTTTTATATATTATAGACATAATGACTCTACATCTAAATTAAAGATACTTAAAAGCAAGATCTGTGGTTTATAACTCTTTATATCTCCAAGGATTTGAAACAGTGCTCTGCACACAAAAGATTTTCAACAAAAATTTGTATTGATTACGTTAAACTGGTCTGCCTGCAATGCGGGAGACCTGCGTTCAATCCCTGGGTCGGGAAGATCCCCTGGAGAAGGAAATGGCCACCCACTCCAGTATTCTTGCCTGGAGAATCCCATGGACAGAGAAGCCTGGTAGGCTGCAGTCCACAGAGTTGCAAAGAGTCGGACACGACTGAGCGACTTCACTTCACTTCACTTCACCGAGATGAAGCACGTGGCTATTTCTCTGTCTCACTAAGCTTATGCAAGGGCAGAAGAGGAAAGAGAAAACCTGCGTTATTGCCTATCCACAGTGCTCGTGCTTTGTAGATTTCAGTCAGAATTTTTCACAGTCCCTGATTCTCTGTCCTGTGTGACTCAGGAGACACATTGTATTGAGTATCTGTGTGCATGGTGCTACCTGGCCTTTATATCTGGGCTCAGTATTTCTTAGGATTTTTTCAAAAACTTAGAATAGAAAACTATGCAGTATCTTTAGTGTTGGAAGACAAGACTAAGGCCTATTTTATAGGTTTGACTATTTATTTTAAAGGCAGAGAGATGTACTGTGTTATGAATATACTTGGACTGAACTGTAGATGAAAACAGAATAAAGAGGAACTTTTGTATACTGAGTTCCAGAATGGCAAATGGCAAGTGAGGCAGTGAGATTGACAGAAAACAAAAGGACTTTCAATTAAGCGTGCATGTCACAAAAGGGCAATGATTCAAATACTAGAAGAAGAATAGATAGATTGTTTTGAGCATGTTTATAACATAGAGAAACACAATGATAAAATAAATTTTAGAAGGCAATCAAAGAATAAAAGTCTTAGGTGAGCACAGACTTTTGCTTAAAAATCGTATTTGAAGGACACTGAAAAAATATGCGAAAATTAATACAATAATATTTAAAAATACAATGATGTAATTACAGTTTGTAATTAAGAAGTGAATATCAAGAAGAAAAAAATAAGTAGGATGAAATATATTCCTAAACAAAAGCACGTACAAGTCTCTCCCTCACTTTGCAACACAAAGAAGCATATTAATATAATGTTAAAATAGCAACCAGACTTTAGCCAGAATTCCTTTCTGGGGCTAAAAAACTTCATACAACCACTGGTAAAGCTTGCAATTAATGCACATAGCAATTTCTTTAAATAACTCAGAATTTCCACACAGCTAAAGCTAAAATAGGGAGTGATGTTTGGTTGTGGCATTATATTTTTAGTGTTAGATTAATTTTCTCTTAAATGATAGCAAAAACATATCTCAGTAAATAATTTATAACCATTTTTACTTTAGATTTGTTTCAACTAGATAAGATTACTCTTTAAAAATTTGGTTTGTAACAGAGAGTTACTATGTAAAGAAATGCAATTAATGTCATAGAAATCTACTTTATAGAACTTTTTGCCTGCACAGTATGAAGACCACAATTCCTGTGGGAAGTATGCAGAATATAAGTGGAAGTATGGTGCACATTAAAAAGCAGAGACATTACCTTGTCAACAAAGGTCTGTCTAGTCAAGGCTATGGTTTTTCCAGTGGTCATGTATGGATGTGAGAGTTGGACAATAAAGAAAGCTGCGCGCTGAAGAACTGATGCTTTTGAACTGTGGTGTTGGAGAAGACTCTTGAGAGTCCCTTGGACTGCAAGGAGATCCAACCAGTCCATCCTAAAGGAGATCAGTCCTGGGTGTTCATTGGAAGGACTGATGTTGAAGCTGAAACTCCAATACTTTGGCCACCTGAAGCAAAGAGCTGACTCACTTGAGAAGACCCTGATACTGGGAAAGATTGAGGGCAGGAGGAGAAGGGGATGACAGAGGATGAGATGCCTGGACAGCATCGCTGACTCAATGGACATGGGTTTGGGTGGACTCTGGGAATTGGTGACGGACAGGGAGGCCTGGCGTGCTGTGGTCCATGGGGTCACAAAGAGTTGGACATGACTGAGCGACTGCCCTGAACTGAACTGATGGTGCACGAGCAAACAGCAATATGTTTATGTGAAGCATTAATATGTTTTGCATGCTAGCAGAACCTTTGAAAGTGAAAGTGAAGTTACTCTGTCCTGTGCAATTCTTTGTGACCCATGTGCGTCCTACTCTAAAAGCAATGTGCTCCTCTGATATACAGATGCCAACTATTCCCTCTTCCTGATTAAATATACACAGGCTCGTATGAGAGCTGTAAACGTATAGGCCAATCACCAAGCATGGCCTTGTCAGCGCCATTTTTCTATTTCTGTAAAAGCGGCTGTGCTGGGCACGAAATTAGTCACTTCAGATTCCTCTCAAAGTGCTGCCACTAGTCACACTACCACTGCTTGAGGACTTGTCATTTCTCTTCTACACTGTTTTTCTCCATTTCTTCTTATTTCTGAGAAAATTTAGAAGTGCATTCTGATTGTGCAATTACTCTGCTAAAAATCTTGATGTGAATTACCACTGCCTTCAAGATAAAGTTTAAATTCCATACCATATCTTACTAGATGCTGCTTCATCTTGTTCCTGCGATCTGCTCAAACTCTGTGACTTCCACTCCTATCGGGTATCCTATGATACTTATACCTCACAAATTATGGGATATTTGGATCCCACATTTCCCCAGAGTACCTTGACTTTGCAAATACAGCTTGGTGTGCCCAGATCACCATTTCCCGTATTATCATTCAGTTTAAATCTGCTGTTCTTTAAATTTAAGTTCCTATCTTCTTCTCCACCAAGCCTTTGGGGACCACTCAGTCCTCCCGGACCCCCAACAGACATAACTAAAGTCACTGAGGATCTTTCTTCTACATCTCACTAATAACATCCGCACAGTCTTAAAGTTGCTGATGCATTTATCATCTGACTTGGAAGGTAATTTCCTCACTTATCTCCAATATTTGACAGCTTTCTAGAAACTATGCGTCTCAGCTTCTGAAAATGTTATAAAGGACCAATCTCACTGTTGTGATATTGGAACAAAAAGAGGCACATAAGGTAGAGCCTCCATAAATGAGGGACCCTCTCCTATCACCTTTTCTTTCATTTCCACCAGAAGCAGAGTTCCTTGGGAGTCGGATCCATTTACATACTCTCTAGATTTGGAAAATCCCAAACAGAGACTTAGGATCATACTGATGAAGAAGGGAAGAAAAAAGGATTAACTGAGGTAGAAAGAAAGAACGAAAGAGCGCTAGAACCACGAGGGTTACAGCTTGAACCACAGCAGGAAGTTCAAGAGTAGCCCAAGCTCACAAGTGAAGAAAAGGATTCCTATACTTCAAAATCCACACTTCTCTCTTGCCAGAGACCTGCTGCCATTGACACAGAGGGCAGGAGGCATCCTCTTCTGCTGTTCGGCCTTGTGGTAGTAGTTTCACTCTTGCAGTGAAACCATGTTTTCTCAGATATTTGAGGTTTGGGGAGAAACTCTCTGTCCTCTGACCCAGACAGGTTATACTTCATGAAGCCAAAGTTGAGATGCAATCCATATAACTGTTTTCTACTCCATCTATTGTCTACATTTAGGTTCTGATTCTTCTATTTTGTTATTACAGTTTTTCCCACTTATCTTGCCCAGTGTAACACTGTTGTACAATGTTAGTTAGGAGTGCAATGAATTTATACTGTTACTTCCTTCCAATTACCCAACAAATGTTTGCTTTATTAGTTTTGTAATTATTTTCTAGAGAAAAATAAGTAGAGGTGAAATCCTGTTTTCACTATTTGGCATATGCATCAATTAGTGAAAGTGAAAATTGCTCAGTCATGTCCGACTCTTTGCCACCTCACGGACTCTACAGTCCATGGAATTCTCCAGGCCAGAATACCGGAGTGGGTAGCCTTTCCCTTATCCCAGCTCAGGGACTGAGCACAGGTCTTCCACATTGCAGGCAGATTCTTTACCAGCTGAGCCACAAGGGACGCTCCCATGGATTAAAACAAGGTTTAAATTAAATATATGCTTACTTATTTTATCTTTTGAAAAATAGCCACTAAAAAGAAAACTGACATAAATAACATCAATTACAGTAACAATAGTGCTTTCAGCAAATGTCCTTTCATATCCCAAGGTTCTCTTTTGGTTTATTTATTTATTTTTTGGTTTTGTTTTTAGTATGTGCTTTATATTTAGGCTCTTGGTATATATTTTGAAAATGTGTACACGAACTAGGGCATTCTTTAAGTATCACAGGGAAGCTAAAGCCATACTCTAAAACTTTAGCATATGCCACACATTAATCCAACCTTTTGAATTCATAACTCAGGTCACGTTTCCCCAAAGTTCTCACAATATCTCATCGTGATTATTGCTCCTTATAGCATTTATTCTCATATCACATTGTAACTGTGGAAGGACTCAAACATACAGCCTACCCAGTAACCCAAATTACTAGAAGCTAGGGTTTGTTACACTGCAAAAACATGCAACTTCTATAGAAGACCTGGTTAATTTTAATTAAATGTCTTATATATTCATCATAACAGCTGCCCTCTCCCCAAATCTGTCTAGTGTGATAGTTAGACTCTAGGGCTTAAGGTATACCTAAATGTGAGGGTTGCTTAGTAACCAAAATCATTCTCTTCCTCAGGGTTTTGTTTTGTTTTTGTAAACTGGAGAGAAACCTAGTTATTGAGGATTACAGGCAATAATATATGTTAAATGGTTTTCAGAGACTTTAGCATATGAATGCCATTCTCAGTTCTTAGATGCCATTTTTAACCAGTTCAATTCTGATTTGTATATGTTATAACAAAATTATAAATTTCACATACATGTTACATCATAAGAACAAAAATCATAAGTTATTTGTAAACAAAATAATCATGAGCCAATTCATTTGAATGAAGACGCGGAGTCCCACTTGACTTGTGTGATAGAGCAGACTGCTACCTGATAGCCACCTATTTATCAGACTGTTGTAACAAAATACCATAGACTACGTTACTCAAAAGACAGAAAGTTATTTTCTCACATCCCCGGAGTCTACCAGAAGTCCAAGATCAAGGGGCCAACAAGGTTGGTTACTGGTGAGGTCTCTCCCTTGTGCTTCTAAGGGAGCCTTCTCATAGGATCTTCATATGTAGTTTTCTCTGTATATGCAGAGAGAGAGAACTGACATCGTCATTTTTTTTTTTCCCCCATAAGGACACCAGTCCCAATGGATTAGGTTCCCATTCTTATGGCCTTATTTAATCTTAACTAAATCACTGCAGATGGTGATTACAGCCGTGAAATTAAAAGACGCTTACTTCTTGGTAGGAAAGTTATGACAAAACTAGACAGCATATTTAGAAGCGGAGACATTACTTTGCCAACAAAGGTCTGTCTAGTCAAGGCTATTGTTTTTCCAGTGGTCATGTATGGATGTGAGAGTTGGACTGTGAAGAAAGCTGAGCATTGAAGAATTGATGCTTTTGAACTGTGGTGTTAGAGAAGACTCTTGAGAGTCCCTTGGACTGCAAAGAGATCCAGCCAGTCCATTCTAAAGGATGTTAGCCCTGGGTGTTCATTGGAAGGACTGATGCTGAAGCTGAAACTCCAATCCTTTGGCTACCTCATGCGAAGAGTTGACCCATTGGAAAAGACTCTGATGCTGGGAGGAATTGGGGGCAGAAGAGAAGGGGACGACAGAGGATGAGATGGCTGGATGGCATCACCGACTTTATGGACATGGGTTTGGATGAACTCCGGGTGTTGGTGATGGACAGGGAGGCCTGGCGTGCTGTAATTCTTGGGGTCGCAAAGAGTCAGGCACGACTGAGCGACTGAATTGAATTGAATCCCGTAAAGGTACCATCTCCCACCACAGTCATATTGGGGGCGAGGGCTTCAAGTGTGAATTTTGAAAAGACACTAGTCCATAACACTTACATGAATAATTACTTGTTTATAATATTCAAATATTATATTCTTCTGAACTCTCAGAGCATTGTTATTACTACACGTATATTCAACCATAGTTATACTGCTTTGCTTTATTGTTTGTATAGATATCCAGGTATATTTTAGGACTCACGAAGAAAGTATTAGTCATTTTTGAATCTCTGTATTGTCCAGAGTTTAACAAGAGTCAAATACTAATGAAGTGAAGGTGAAAGTTACTCACACAGTCATGTCTGACTCTTTGGAATCTCACGGACTGTATAGCCCAACTCCTCTGTTCATGGAATTCTCCAGGCAAGGGAGTACTGGAGTGGGTTTCCATTTCCTTCTCCAGGGGATCTTCCTGACCCAGGGATCAAGCCTGGGTCTCTGCATTGCAGGCAGAGTCTTTACCAACTGAGCCACCAGGGAAGCCCCATCAAATACTAATATTTACAGTATTTTCCTGACAAACTCTACTTTAAGAAGTTGTACTTTTAATAATGAAACAGAAATGTCACCGAGGGAAAAAAATCCTATAGACTCAGAATACACTGTTATCTGAAAATGTTAAGCATAAGAATCTTTGTAAAATCCATTGATTTATCTATTGTGCCTTGTCTTCGTGTCTAGTAATTTAGACTTTTAATTGACCTTGTTGGTTCTCCCACATAATAAAATTGGTCTTTCGATTGTATTATTTCCAAGAAAATGTATATCTTTTTAATTACAAAAAGACTATATAGAAAAATTGGACATGAGATACATACCCACATAAATATCCAGAAAACTTAAGACTATATATCTATGAATGAGTTTCCAAATTCACTGCCACAGCACCAACATCACAGCAATACCACTGGCTATATTTAAGATGGTGGGTATATTTGTGAACTTCTGTTATAGGCTACAGAATTGGCAATGAGTTATAACAGCAACTAGTTACTTATTATACTTTCCTTGCTTCTAAAGCCCTTTAAATTTGGCAGAAAGCCAATATTTGAAAATACTATGTGCAAAAGATGGAAGATGTGTCCATCTCCAAAGATAAAATTTTAGAAAATGGTACTAATCAGAAATAATAGCTTTAGGAAATCTAGAATAGAAAATAATGATTACTTAAATTCCCTAGTGGCTCAGCTGGTAAAGAATCCGTCTGCAATGAGGGAGACCTGGGTTCGACCCCTGGGTTGGGAAGGCCCCCTGGAGAAGGGAATGGTGACCCGCTCCAGTATTCTGCTAGAGTATAGCCTGTCCTTCAGACTAAAATGGGTGTATTAAAAGAAACTGAGCATGCATGAACATGCTTGAGTTGGAACAGGTATAATGAGAAAATGCCTAGAAATTTAAATTATATTGTGTGTTGTTTCAGGAAACATTTATTCAAGTAACAAAAAGACTTCATATCAAGTCAAGGAAATACTACATTATGTATGATGATTAATGGAATGAGGCTTCTTAAAATATGCCACAGATACCAGTCGTTGGGCTCATTGTTGTAAAACTTTTGTTTTTTTAATAGATGACATGGATGAAGACTTAGAATACAACCTTGAAAAGATTATACTATGCTAGAGGAATAATTACCTCTGCATTGCATGAGACAATGTTAAAATTAGTGTAATAATATGCCCTGACATTGGAAACTGTGAAATGTTGCATTCATGTTTAAAAAAAAAAAAGTCAACTGAAAATAATACGGGGGCGATTCTGGAATCAGAGGGCAGTCTGGTTGAATACTAAATTCACAAAGAATAAAATGAAATAAACCCAAAGTCTAACTTGAGGCCCAAGAAAACAAGATGATTTAAATAATAATACAAAGCATAGTCTTCAAAGAATAATAGAATTTGAAAGACTGAAAGCCAGTGTCTAACCCTGAAGTCTGTCTACTTTGGAAAAATCCAATAATGTTCTCAAACCGAAGTTTTAAAAGTCTATTGAAACGTCAGCATGTATCCAAAACATGGCGAGCAATGCACACAACAGCTTTGGAGGACATATCTAAAGAGCAAAGATAGGATTAAGAGTAACAGAAGCTGAGATAAAGGGAGAGGAATATGCTAACAGCTACCACAGTCTTAGAGCTCTAGGACAAAACAGATAAAGAGTCAATGGATATGTACTAAGAAGATACAGATGCCTCACCATGCAGGAGAATATTGTTAGAAAACTGGTCTATTCAACAATAAAATGATCTGAATCACAGAGCACGGCGTTTCTTAACTTGTAGTAGTTGAAGCATATAATGAATGACCACGCGTCAGAGATACTGACACTGATAATTTCTACTTTAGGTGGGTGGTTAAGCAAGGTTATGTCTTAGGTCAGCTCCAACTCAAAATTTTCTATGATTATTTCAGGTGAAAGTGGAAAATCTTTTAGATGTGATGAATTCACACTGACATATATAAGTATCACAGATAATAAATGCCTGCTAGCCAGCTGGGTCCAAGAATAAACTCGTCTTTCTTTTTATTATGTGCAACTACGATTTAAAAACTTATTTGATCATTTGCTAGTGGCTCAGCCCAAAGAACCGTCATTCTTAAATTAATGTGATATTGCTAGAAGGGCTTATTTTGAGGAGGAGAAATAAATCTATGTGTATGTGCATATATACACATACATTCTTCTGGGAGTAACGTAATAAACGGCAGTATTTTTCGTCACCAAAATCGGTGGTGCCAATAATAAGAATTTGCCCTTCTCATGCTAATCTAACAGCAAATATTCTTGTTTCATTTCAAATTTCTATATGAACAAAATAATAGGGATTCTCATGTACAAGCAGGTCTGAAATATGTCAAGCAATTCCATAAATCTAAGTCAGAATTTGTACATGACAAATAACCATTATCAATTTCATGCTAAGTGGGTGTTTAAATTTTCAGAAATCAAAACAATTGAAAAATAAAATCAATCATCATAAAAATCAGAGCTATAGTTCATCAGTCATGAGATGTCAGGAGGCCCCATATTTCCACAGCTCCATTCAGTCTGAAATAATCAGAGAGAGTGAAAATAAGCTATAAAATACATAGTGTNATGAAATTAGAAGAATTTCCACTTGCTCGGTGGAAGAAAAGCTACTAAAAACCTAGACAGCATATTAAAAAACAGAGACATTACTTTGTCAACAAAAGTCTGTTTAGCCAAAGCTACGTTTTTTCCAGTAGTTATGTATGGATATGAGAGTTGGGCCATAAAGAAAGCTGAGTGCAGAAGAATCGATGACTTTGAATGGTGGTATTGGAGAAGACTCTTGAGAGTCCCTTGGACTGCAAGGAAATCCAATTAGTCCATCCTAAAGGAGATCAGTCTTGAATATTCACTGGAAGGACTGATGCTGAGGCTGAAACTCCAATACTTTGGCCAGCTGATGCAAAGAACTGACTCATTAGGNAGTGCAGAAGAATCGATGACTTTGAATGGTGGTATTGGAGAAGACTCTTGAGAGTCCCTTGGACTGCAAGGAAATCCAATTAGTCCATCCTAAAGGAGATCAGTCTTGAATATTCACTGGAAGGACTGATGCTGAGGCTGAAACTCCAATACTTTGGCCAGCTGATGCAAAGAACTGACTCATTAGGAAAGACCCTGATGCTGGGAAAGATTGAAGGCAGGATGAGAAGGGGATGACAGAGGATGAGATGGTTGGATGGCATCATTGACTCAGTGGGAATGAGTTTGAGAAAGCTCTGGGAGTTGGTGTTGTACAGGGAAGTCTGGCATGTTGCAGTCCATGGGACCCTGAAGAGTTGGAAACGACTGAGAGACTGAGCTGAACTGAACTGAACTGATTGATATTCCCAGGTAATACACTTGTCTTCCTTCTTCAATTGAAGGGAAATTAGGCTGTATAATGATAAATGTCATTTTCGGTTCTGGGTCTGTCATTTACTGATTTGTTGACCTTGGAAATGTTGTAAGTTTTACTGTCTATAGAATAGTACTTCACAGATGTCTTATCTGACTACTAAGTGAATTAGTGAAAGAAAAGCCTGCAGAACTATGTCTTAAGTAAGTTCAATAAACATTAGTTGTTTTATTCTCTATCTTGTGGTAGAGAGCTGTCCATGTTAGAATGCATCACCCTCGTGTCACCATCATCACAAGTCACTGAAACTTCATTCTTTTTCTACCATAACATGTGTGTGGAGTTTTTCTTTTTGGCTTTTTATTCTTGTTTTAATCTTACCCATTAAGAACTTTGTTACCTGTTTATGTCCTATTATATTCCACTCCCAATTCCTGAATCTTAAACAGTATTTTTACTTTTCTCTCTGTTAACATTTCCAAGTAAATAGAAAATATTAACTCACTTCCTTTGACTCTTTATGTTTCTTTAGAATACGTTCTTTAGAATTCTCTTATGCCATTGAGTCTGAGGCATTTCAAAGACTTTTTCTCTTTGCTTTCTGTTGTCAAAGTGCTGATTTGCTTTCTTTCACCAATTCGCTTCTCTATTCAGGTGCTGATAAAATTATTTGAAAACAATAAACAAGCAGTGTATCAGATATAAATGAGAAATTTACTTTAAAACATTATGGACCCTAATAAGATTGGGGACAGTTGGGATTGGGATCATAAACAAAACTAAGGAGCTAGATTACTAAGGGTCATGTCTGTGACAGGAAGCAAGGAAAAGATGTTAGAATAAGCAATATGAAATATGCTTGAAATTTGAAATAAGAAAGATGCATCTGACTTAGAAAGTTGGACATGTAAATGATTTTCTCTAACAAATATTATGAATGCCAATTTTATATATATATATATATATATATGTTTCATTCAGAAAATGTAGATTACTTGATACTGAAAGTTGAAGAAGATTAGGGTATCCTGCAGCTGCTTTGTTTAAAAAAAAAAAGTCTTATTGTTTAGTGGAATAGATAGAGCTAACAACATCATCGAATAAATGCAAAAATATTAATTAAATGCCAAACAATTTTAGTATTTGTGATTGCATTATAAGGGTGTCAGAATAAACAATGACCAAGCACAGACTTTTTAAAGAATCTTATATAAGATCTTTATCAATTTTATTTTTATTTCTTCATTACTTATGTGCAGAGATACAGTTCTTTCGTCAATGACACTTTTACAGGTAATACTCTTATTTGCTTGAAATCCTACAAAGTAAGTTCATTTCCCCAGAGAAGACTAATAACAAACCTCATTATTCTTAAAATAAAAGGATTGATGAAACATAATATAGTTCCTGATTTAAAAAATCCTTTTTTTGCAGAAGCATTTAGCTGAAAATAGAAAATTACATTTTCGGTCATGTTTCAGTGATCATAGGGACATGTATCTAGACCAAGTTACCTTCTCATTTCAATAGAAAATGATTAATAACTCTTTCCCTTAAGAAATCATGTAATTATTAAATATGTTGGTATAAAGATTTTAAGATAGTACTGACAGGAAATTTAACATATCTTTCTGTACAAAATGTAGTTATACATTATTAAAGCTAATTTTCCAATTCGTATATCAAAAACAGTTCCATATCGCCCCCTTCAAAGTCATCAACAGTAGATGCATGCTTACCTCATCAGGTTGACTGTCCTTAAACTATTGGAACATTTTCCCTGAATTTTATAAGCAGCTTCGTATGTTTTATGAGACTAGAAAGAAAAATCAGTCCCGTTATTTTAAAAGCACACATTCTTTTGACCAAAACTCATTATGACCAAAACAAAATACGCCTACTCTATTCCAAATTATCTCTGCATCATGCTCATAACCTCAGCACAAAGTTCAATAGAGGTTTATTGGATATGTTGGCTTCAATCACTGAGAGCTGTAATGATGGAATTTCATCAGTTTTTGTAAATATTCTCAGAGGCCAGCTAAAACTCAGGCTATCCTGAGGGCTGCACTAGTTTCCAGATGGGCTTACAATGAGAATCTTTCCTTTCTGACTCACAAACATATAAATAGGTTTTCAAAGCCAGAGTTCTTTGCTAATGCCCCACATCTATAACATATGTACAAAGGTCAATCACTTCTTGGCAATGAGAACAAACATGTACATACTTTACAAAATATTGGACAAATTCTAAACAATTGCTGGTGGCTCAAATGGTAAAGTGTCTGCCTACAATGTGGGAGACCTGGCTTCGATCCCTGGATCAGGAAGATCCCTTGGAGAAGGAAATGGCAACCCACTCCAGCATTCTTGCCTCGAAATTCTGGCGGATGGAGGAGCCTGGTGGGCTATGTAGTCCATGGGGGTCACAAAGAGTCTGACGTGACTGAGAGACTTCACTTTCACTTCTCAAACTTTTGCTAGTGCCATTTGCATTAGGAGTGTTAATATAATAAACTTGATGAAAACTGATTGCTAAAAAAGAAATCTATAACAGCAAAGGTAATTTCAAATCAACATGTTTTATGGTAGTTTTATTTAATTTTTGGTATTTTTAGCCATGTTATTTTAATGTATGTGTGTATATATATAAAGCTCTTTGACATTTTAAAGTTCCTATTTTTCTTGAATGACCAGCCTTGTAAATATTTATTTTATATTATTATTATATTTTGAAGTCTTAATTCTAAATGACATGAAATGCCAGTTTCAAGCTTACTTTGTGGACAATTAGACACACCAGAAAGTCACCACCATAGAATTATTGTTTAGTGAAAGCCCTTAAGCATGGAAATTGCTAAAACAAACTTTTCTAACCACAATGTGAATAGTTTATTCTCAGTGGTAATGGAACTATTTGGGCCACTTAAAAGAAAAGTTGTATAGTTGCGTTACTGCTGCTGTAATACATCATTATTTTATTAAAAATCTGCATTACTTTTTTGCTTATTCCTTTTCCCCTAATTCTACCCTATCCATATCCAATCTGGTCACACCACCCTAATTTAGCAAAATAGTTTACAAGTTTCATTTTACATTTTAATCTGATACACACAATATTCAGTATTAATATTCAGGTATTATTTTGGTGGGGGGAGGTGCTGAGGGCTTCCCAGGTAGTGCTAGTGATAAAGAACCCCCCTTTCAATGCTGGAGATATAAGAGACATTGGTTCACTTCCTGCCTTGGGAAGATCCCCTGGAGGAGGGCATGGCAACCCACTCCAGTATTCTTACCTAGAGAATCCCACGGACAGAGGAGCCTGGAGGTCTATAGTCCACTGGGTCACAAAACGTCAGACACAACTGGAGTGACTTAGCACCCATACATACATATATTTGCATATATATTCATATATAATTCACATATGTTAAACTTTGGAGATGTTGAGTTATTTTGTGTTGTCTTTGATGGCTTCATTATTCAAAAATCTACAACATATGACTTAGAATGACTAAATATCAATACATGAATGAACAAATAAAATATTAATTCTGATGTATGTATGTATCTACATGTGTCTGTATGTGTGTGTATATTTGCATACCCTTATAATTGATAAACAATATTATCAAAGTCCAGTATCTCGTTATAGAGGACCCAAGTCTCTACTTCTCTCAATTTCTTTTCCAGGGCTGTAGTATCTCTAACTTGATTATTTTGTTTCTCATGCATTTTTTCTTTTCTTCCATGGGTAGAAAAATTTTACTGACAGGAGAAGGGATAAAAATGTGTCAGGTCCATGTCTTTACTCTGTGCTTATATTCCACTACTAAATCACTACAGAGCCTGTCAAAATAAGAAACTAGTTCATTGATTTACAATATGAATGGCCTCTGTCTATTGGTATAAACACTCAAAGCAGAGAATCTTTCAGGACTTTGTAATACAAAGTCTTGGATGTGAGATGAATGACCTACACACCATGAGAACACCTACTCCTGTTTTCACCTCGACGATGTCTGTTCTGTGAGTAGATACATGATTTCTCTTCAAGGAATATAAAGCTGCCCATCTTCAGCTGTATCAAATCCCTGACAGTATCATATCCCAAAATGAATGAAGCTTTGTGTATCTCCCTGTAAAGAGAAGGGTTTTTGTTTGTTTGTTTTAATAAATACTCAAAGTTAAACTACGGGCATATGTGTGTGTTTGTGTATATGTGTTTATGCCCACACATCTAGCTAAATTATTTTCCCTCACTAATAACCTTAAGAAAATCCTGTACCTTTTCACTTCTAATTTATAAGAAAGATCATACAAATAATTCTTATTTTTCCTTTGTAAGTATTATTAGAGTTATTCCAACAGTAATCTTTGATTTCCAAAGTTTATACTACTTTTCAACATTACAATCAAATTCAGCCTGTTTCCCTCCAACTCACAAAACATTTTGTTTTAATATTTTGATCTACATTTATCTGACAAGGTGATGCATCTTTTTGAAGTTTTGTGTTCCATCGCATCATGATGGCCTGTCACTCATGTGACAAGGGATTTAAGATGAATGGAGTTAAGGAGAAAGGTCAAATAAAACGCACTGCCAGAGTCTGGCATGACACAATCCATCAAATGAAAGAGCAGAACCTCTTTAGCCTGTAAGCATTCAATTACAAATTGTCAAATGTTCAAAATAATGTAAACTTTTGGTACAAAGTTAAAGTGAACACTGACTTCAAAGATGGAAAATAGCAATAATTTAGTGAAAATAAAATGGAACAACAAATTTTCATCTCCAACCATTCTTCTTTATTAAGATGGACATATGCTAAATTACATCTTCAGAATTTGGCTTTATTTAGGTGTTTGATTATATTTAGATTTATAAATGAATACTTCTATTTTGAGAAATTGCTTTAGATGTGCTTGCAAGAAAACACCAAATCTAATATAACTGAAATGACTTAGTAAACACACACACACACATGCAGTGAACTCACATGCCCGATTGCTAACATGTGGAGTTTTGTTTTCACTATCTTAGAGCTCAAGAGTTGGTCAAAATAAATAAATTAAGGAAACATAAATTTGGATATTCTTAGAGGCAAAGCAGTTGTAGTCTCATGGAGAAAAATGGTATAGACGACTAGAGGGACAAATGTGATAGTAGTTCAATCGCTAGTTTGGCATACTTGTTAAAAAAAGTTCAGATTGCAAAATTGCATGTTAAAATTGCTTTTAATTTTTTTCACCTTCTAAATGCATAATTAGAATTGATATTCTTTCAAACCTCAAAAGAAATAGCCATCATCATCAGAACTCTGGGAAGAAGTAAAGAAGTAAAAGAAGTCACATCATACATGCCTTTCAGAACGCCAATAAGGACTCATGGGGAAAAGATCAACTAGCAGGAAACAAAAAAGCATCTGGAAAGGAGTCCACTGGGCATGGAGAGCTTCCTATTTTTATTTGGGGGAAGAGTTGTCTCCGTGACTCCAAGGAAATTCATTCAGATTTCCCAATTTGTCACTTACAAATTAAAAAAAATTTCACTTGAATTTTAACTTTAATTCTCCTAAATGAATTTTTCCCATGCCTAAATTATTAGTCTCTTCTTCTCTATTGGTCAGTTAACACATAAACATCCTCTACATTCAAACTGATTTTAATAGTATGTCCAATAAAAATGCTTATATTTTAAGCATAAACTAGTTAACAAATTCCATAAACAAATGGGACTAGTTTCTTAACAATGATTACTCATATCTTAAAATAATTAATTATAAACATGGTTTAATACATATTTTAATCACTTCTCCTAGACTATATAGGTAGTTGCCACTTGTATAAGGTATTTCCATATGTACATAAGATGAGGAAAAGTTGTGAATGGACATATTTTGTATATCCTTTTCAGAGTCTTCCCAAATACTGTTTTGTATACTCAGATATTTACCCCAAAGATTTGACACTTAGTTGCGTGTAGTGATTCTTATATTTTCTCAGTTCAACTCATTTTTATAGCTTCTATTTAGCATCTCAGAGTGAAATTGTAGATCATGAGAAATGCAAACTCAATATCACTCTGACTTTTACGGTATAATCCTTTTTGGAGAGGAAAACAATTACTTAAGAAAGGAGATAGGGATTTGCAACTAGTGGAACATTGGAAGACAATCAGTTTACAAAAGAAAAAAAATGTTAAAAATTATTCAGAATGTTTAAATGGTCTGTTTGGATTTTCAAATTTCATGTACTTCTCAGATGATATCTGGACATTTTGGAGTATACTTTAGGAAAGACAATTCTAGGATATCAAATGAAATTTCCAACAATATTAACAATCTGATCTCACTGCAGAAAAAAAAAATTGTAAGAGAAAACTTGAAAAAAAAAAATAAAGTTTTATTCTTTTGCCTTCCAACCTCACTGGCCTCATACAGTGAGAAGTAGATTTTCTTCTTTATAGTAAAATCAAATCAGCACAGAAACATTTCAAATATGTAAGATTATTAGTGAGTTGACCAGAAAGAGTTTAACAAACCCTTTATTTGCAAAGAACTACTAAGTATCATGAAACCATTTTTTGTGGTTGCCTGGAGTAGGTTGGCATCTCTGAATAACAAACATTAAACTGCTTAAGTGCATGGCAACAGAATAGGTTATTTTAGTTAGTTTATGACTGCATTGCAGTCACTGGATCAGACAAGTGCTGTCTCCCTCTAAAATGATTGTCATTTTGAATTTAAAACTGACAACCAAGATATATGGGGCTTGATACATCATTGGATACCAAAAGTGTCACTTATTTCAATTCAGATAGAACCCAGGAAGGCAGTGCAGCATCTTATGCCCACAGCACAATGTATCTGAACTTATTGGCAAGGGAACACAGTTTCAGGCCTAAAGTATAAAAAAGGAAAAAGAAAAAGAACATATATAACTACGATTCAAAGCACTTTGTTTCAAGATCTGGCTGTTTGCTTTTTGCCAGACACCTGTGAGAGTTGTATATGTGATTTTTTATTTTTAATGAAACTGCGGTAGATTGACTTTATAATAAGCATGACTGCTTTAAATTTTAGCTAACTGCTTTCTTCAAAGGCTAATCATCTTGTAATACAATGTTATCAGCACACAATACCATCTGATAGTATACAGATATGCATATATATAATTTTATTTATTTTTTTAATACTTGTATATTTATTTTTTTTTTTACTTTTTACTTTATTTTACTTTACATTATTGTATTGGTTTTGCCATACACTGACATGAATCCACCATGGGTGTACATGAGTTCCCAGTCCTGAACCCCTCCCACCTCCCACCCCATATCATCTCTCTGGATCATCCCCGTGCACCAGCCCCAAGCANTTGCTTGTATATTTTTGAGATTAGTTGTTTGTCAGTTGCTTCATTTGCTATTATTTTCTCCCATTCAGAAGGCTGTCTTTTCACCTTGCTTATAGTTTCTTTTTATAATTTTAGAATAAAAATTTTTAAAAAAATTGCTCAGTCGTGTCTGACTCTTTGCAACCCCATGGACTGAACTGATCTTAAAAAATTAATTCATTATTCTAATTAAAATTATGGCAAGTCAAGAGATTACTCAAAAGCACACATTATAAAATGTTTCCTTTCAGAAAATACTCAAGTGTTGTGAGGATTTTCAATAGTTTCCAGTTTTATTGAGATATAATTGACATGTAATATTGTAATCATCTGGAATTCTCTTGTAGCTCAGTAGGTAAAGAATCTACCTGCAATGAAGGAGATCCAGGTTCATTTCTTGGGTTGGGGAGATCCCCTGAAGGAGGACATAGAAACCCACTCCAGTATTCTTTTTTTTTTTTCACTCCAGTATTCTTGCCTGGAAAATCCCATGGACAGAGGAGCCTGGTGAATCACAGTTATGAGGACACAAGAGTCAGACACAGTGACTAAATCACCACTACTGTACTCATGTAAGGTCTACGACATATTTTAATATAAGCATATATTGTGAAGTGATAATTACAAGTTTAGCTAACATCATCACTTCATGTAGTTACAATTATTTCTGGTGATGAGAACTCTTTTAAGATCTACTCTCTTCAGTTCAGTTCATTTCAGTCACTCAGTCGTGTCTGACTCTCTGCAACCCCATGGACCACAGCACGCCAGGCCTCCCTGTCCATCACCAACNAAGTGATAATTACAAGTTTAGCTAACATCATCACTTCATGTAGTTACAATTATTTCTGGTGATGAGAACTCTTTTAAGATCTACTCTCTTCAGTTCAGTTCATTTCAGTCACTCAGTCGTGTCTGACTCTCTGCAACCCCATGGACCACAGCACGCCAGGCCTCCCTGTCCATCACCAACTCCCAGAGTCCACTCAAACCCATGTCCACTGAGTTGGTGATGCCATCCAACCATCTCATCCTCTGTCATTCCCTTCTCCTCCTTCCCTCAATGTTTCCCAGCATCAGGATGTTTTCCAGTGAGTCAGCTGTTCGCATCAGGTGGCCAAAGTCTTAGAAATAGTCAAATATTAAAAAAAGTATTGCTAACTAGAGTCACCATGGTGTGCAATCGCTCCCCCACTCTCATTCATCTCATAACAGGAAGTCTGTGCCTTTTGATCTCCTTCAACCATTTCCTCATCCTTTAACCCCCATTATGAACAATCAGTTTTGTCTTTCTAAGAATTTGTGGCTTTTTGTTGTCTAGGCTTTTTTTTTTTTTTTT
>SJYA01001030.1:0-10182 GCA_006410615.1 Neotragus moschatus | reverse complement strand
GTTTTTAGCTTCTGCACACAAATGAGATCATACATTAATATGTCTGATTTATTTCATTTAGCATAATGCCCTCCAAGTCCATCCATGTTGTACAATGGCAAGATTCCTGGAGAAGGAAATGGCAACCCACTCCAGTCTTCTTGCCTGGAGAATCCCATGGACAGAGGAACCTGGTGGGCTACAGTCCAAGGGGTCATAATAGTGAGAAATGACATAGCGACTAAGTGAACAACTTAGTGAACAACCATCGACATGAGAATGTTGTATCCCAGCAAAAAAAAGATACCCCACATTCAAGGACAAAGGAGAAGCCCCAGCAAGATGGCAAGAGACTCAAAATCGTGTTTAGAATCAAATGCCATACCACCAGAGATGCTCGGAGGACTCAAACAAAACCTTGCACACCCCACAGAGACTGAGACAGACCTGTGTTTCAGTGTGTGAGTGTCTCCTGTGGAGATACAAGTCAGCAGTGGACTGCTGCTGGGGTACCGGCTCTGGGTGCAGCAGACCTGGGTATGGCATAAGGCCTCTTAGAGGAGGTCGTCATTAACCCACCATAGAGCCACCAGAACAGACTCTTTGAGGGCACAAACAAAGCCTTGTGTGCAGCAGGACCCAGGAGAAAGGAGCATGACCCACAAGATACTGACTCAGACTTGCCTGTGAGTATCCAGGAGTCTCAGGCAGAGGTCTGGGTCGGGGGCACTGGCCGACCTTTTGAAGGAGGGCACTGTTATCTTTATTATCTCCATAGTTTGGCCTCAGGTCAAACAACAGGGAAGGAACACAGCCCATCAACAGAAAATTGGATTACAGATTTATTGAACATGGCCCTGCCCATCAGAATAAGACCCAGTTTCCCCCTCAGCCAGTCTCTCCTGTCAGGATGCTTCCATAAGCCTCTTAAAATTAAAAAATTAATTTTTTAAGTTCAGTTCGGTTCGTTTCAGTCGCTCAGTTGTGTCCGACTCTTTGCGACCCAATGGGCTGCAGTACGCCTCCCTGTCCATCAGCAATCTTGAAGGTGGTACTGACGGTGAAAGGAGAAGAGGATGACAGGATGAGATGGTTGGATAGCACCACCATCTCAACGGACATGAGTTTGAGTAAACTCCGGGAGTTGGTGATGGACAGGGGGGCCTGGCGTGCTACAGCCCATTGGGCTGCAAAGAGTCGGACACGGCTGAGTGACTGAACTGAATATATGTTCATTCCTAACCGTTAGTGATGTTAAAAATCGTTTCACATACCTTTTGGTTATTTGTATGTCTTCTTCAGAAATATGTCTATTCAGCTCCTTTATCCAATTTTAATCAAATTTCTTGGTCTTTTTCTACTGAGTTGTATGATTTCTTTATGTATTTTAATATACACCCCTATCAGATATATAATTTGCTAATTTTTTCTCCCACAAATGTTTTATCAATTTTATGAATGCTCACAGATGGTTTTCATTACATAGTAAATGGGTTAGAGTTTCCTTTTAAAAGAAGAATACTCTTTACCATTTCCCATGATTATGTTGTAAAGTGTGGTACTTGAGAGCAGAACTATCATATGAGTGAATGGTGATTGTGACATGGCAAACAGAAAAAAATCAAGGTACTATTTTCTGAAGGAAAAATATAAAGTTTTCATGTAGAATGTAACTAATATTTTAATTGGAAAAATATAACAAATATTGTCTTAGGAACTGAAAGAAAGATATAAAGCAATACCCTCACCTAAAAAATAAGCTGTTTGGAATATTGATGGTATTTATCCTTAAGTACCATTATTATTCTTCAGGCCTCCAACTATTCACTCTCCTATTAGGAATTAAAGAGATTTTTAGCATTTGAACAGAAAATAGATTAAAAGGCGGTTATAAGAAGTTTGCCAGAATATTAGTCATGGTTAATAATTATATCCAAGGAAATTGAGCTTGAGGCTTAAAATGGTTATGTAGTTCCCCTTTTTGTAATATTGGGCAGTCTATGCAATCAATCGCATGATAAATTAGAAATTCAATAGATTTATAAAAAGTATAAATAGCATTTTACCAAAATCAGTACTCATGATTTTCAAAAACTCTCAAAAATCTAAGAATAGAATTTCCTCAACCTGTCAAAGCTCATTAAGAAAAATATATAGCTGATGCTATTCTTAGTGGTAAAATATTGCACTTTGCCTCTTAGATCACAAAAAGGCAAGGATGCTCACTTTTAGCACTTCTTTTTAGTATCAGAATTCCACTTCATTTAATAAAGCAAGAAAAATAAATTTTAAAAAATATCAGAAAGGCAGAGTATGACTGTCATTGCTAGATGGTTGACATTACTGCTTAGCTTCAAAATTTTAGGAAATAAATTTTTTAAATGTGAAAAAGTAAAAAGCTTTTAAAAATGCAAATTTAGAAATGTTCAGGATATAAGATCAAAAAAAAAATCTACTGCTTTAAAAACTAGCAAATATTTTTTAAAAATTAAAAAAATACTTTACACTACTATGGAAAAATTATTAGAAATAAATCTAATGAACAATTACAAAACTTTTGGAAAACAAAATAAAACAAAATCTTATTTAGGAAGACTAGTGATTTTTAAGTAGAAGCATGTAGCACTCAATAGTATAATATGTCAATAGTCCACAAGTAGTTCTACAGATTTACCTCAGTATTAATTAAAATTCTAGCATGATTTTTTGGGGGTTGAAATTAGCAAACTGATTCTAAAATTTATATGGAGTAAAAAGATAAGTGAATAAACAAATAGAATTTGAAATTGAAGAGAAATTTATGATCGCAGGGTGAGCAAACATATATCTTATATATGGTAAGTCCCCTAGATACAAACCTTCAAGTTGTGAACTTTCAAAGATGCAAATGTGAATTCCCCTGTCAAGTCACATAAGTTAGTTCACATGTCTGGTGTACCTTGTCATATGTGTGGACCCTCTCCAAGTGGTTATGCCTTTGTATACCATAAGCTCTCTATAGAGTACAGTAATACCATATCTTTACTTCAAGCCCAAGACGTCCAGAAGCAAGCAGACAAGCAGCGGTGATGCAGGTGGTATTCCTAAGAAGCACCAAGAGCTAAAGATGGACACAGAAGTGAGAATAGCTGAAAGAATGGACTGAGGCAAGAAGATGGTAGATGCCTCTCATTCTTACAACACTGAAGTCCTTTCTGTGCAACGGGAGGGGCTGACTAATGAAGACCTGATGGAATCGGAGGCCCAGAGAAAAGATGAAGAGAGCCAAGAGGGAGAAGAAGTAACTGACGCACCAAAGAGATTCACAACCCAGGAAATGGCCAGCGGATGTGCTTTATTTGAGGAGGCACCATTAGTTTCTGAGGCACAGGCCCCGAATGTAGAATGGTACACAAAGGTTGTAGCGTCCATTCAGAATGCAACCCAATGTTACCATGTCATTTACGATGAGAGGAAAAAAGACCCACTACCCAGACATCACTGGATGGTTTTATCCAGTTCTATCTACTACAGATAGAACTGAATCGAGCAGGGAACGAGAACGTGTGCCATCAACAGCAGGTGTAAGTGAGATTGCAGCTTGCCCTCTGTGTCCTATTGCTGATGGTCCTTCAGCTCTACCATCTTCCATTGCCTCTCTCTCCTGCAGTCAGTAACCTCTCGCCTGGTCACTCACTGCCAGCCTTTGTATGCCAGCTGTTGAAATGTACCACTGCACTTTTCAAGATACCGTACTATAAGACTGAAATGTTTTCTCTCTGTTTGCTTTTGCTTTCTCTGTATTATTTCTGTGAAAAGCATTATGACACCACAGGTGTATATAGTCACTGCAGCAAATCACTCCAAGATTCTTGCCTGGAGAATTCCACGGACAGAGAAACCTGGTGGTGGGCTGCAGTCCTTGTGGTCATGAAGAGTCAGTCACAACTGAGCCACTGACACAGTATATAACAGATACAGTCCATGGCCAGTTACCCGATTAGCTGGGTACCTAGGTGAACTTTGTTATTACAAACAAACTGTACTTGCAACCTCATTTTCAGCAGAAAACTTGTTCATATATAAGGGATTTACAGTACAACCATAAATTAACTAAAAACATCGATAAATTAATTTAACAGTATTACAAAGTTTCAACCCTCAGAAATAATATTCAGTGAATAAACGGGCATGTGAATCATGTGAAAGGGTGGGTTGGATGAATCACAAGCTGGAATCAAGATTTCTGGGAGAAATATAACCCCCCTCAGATATGCACACAATACCATTCTACTGGCAGAAATCCAAGAGGAATTAAAGAGCCTCTTGATGAGAGTGAAAGAGGAGAGTGAAAAAGTGGCATAAAAGTCAACATTTCGAAAGCAAATCATGGCATCTTGTCCCATTACTTCATGGCAAGTAAAAGAGGAAAAAGTGGAAACAGTGACAGATGGTATTTTCTTGGCCTCCAAAATCTCTGCAGATAGTAACTGCAACCATGAAATAAAAGATGCTTGCTCCTTGAAAGGAAAGCTCTGACAAACCTAGACAACATATTAAAAAGCAAGACATAATTTTTCCAACAATCCGAATAGTCAAAGCTATGGTTTTTCCAGTAGTCATGTATGGATAAGAGAGTCAGATCATAAAGAAGGCTGAGCACTGAAGAACTGATGCTTTTGAATTATGGTGCTGGAGAAGACTCTTGGTCAAAACTCCCTTGGACTGCAGGGAGATCAAACCAGTCAGTCTTAAGGGAAATCAACCCTGAATATTTTTTGGAAGAATTGAGGCTGAAGCTGAAGCTCTAATACTTTGGTCATCTGATGTGAAGAGACGAAAAGACCCTAATTCTGGGAAAGATTGAAGGCAAAAAGAGAATGGGGTGGCAGAGGATGAGATGGTTAGATAGTGTAATTGACTCAGTGGACATGAGTTTAATCTAAGCAAACCCCAAGAAACAGTGAAGGACATAGAAGGCTGACATGCTGCAGTGCATGGAGTTGCAAAGAGTCAGACACAACATAGCGACTGAACAAAAACTAATCTATGGCATTCAAAATCAGAAAAGTGGTTGCCTAATGAGTAAGGGTTGACAGAATATAGGTATGAGGAGACTTCTGCAGTAATGGTAATATTTGCTATCTTGATTGAATGTTGGTTATACAAACATATTAATCTGTCAAAGTTCATTACATGTGCATTTATGTATAAATACATAAATGGATGCATTTAACATATTATAATTTATACCTGTTTTCTCTCTCTTTTTTTTTAAACCTGGCCAAACAGTTCTGTTTTTTATAGAACTAGAAAGCATGAACATACGCTAGTTAAATTCAAGATCCACAAACTTTATAGTAATGTCTGCAAGGCTTTAGGATTATTGTGCAACCCATGTAGTTTCCTTGGAGTATTCCTGACTGTTATCAAATTTAAAACTTTATGACAGAAGAAAATAGCAAAAGGACTTGGAAAGCTTCAATCATTAAAAATGAGGAGAAGAACTGTGGGTAATATTATTGCTGTTGCTCTTTCTTGGTTTAATTATAAAAAACTGACTAGAACCCAACTTTTCTCAAATGACATGAAAAAAAAAAAAAAAAACTACAGACAGGAGATTTAAGTGAGATCAAAACTTTTTGACACTATATTTGGTGAAATTTAAGCAAATTTCCAAAATAATTTGGAGATTCTCTGTTTGTGGAAACCCTAACAAAGAAAGAACTACTTCATATATTTAAGATGCCATTCTACATATAGATTCTGCAATTTCTCAATATCCCTGTCAGTTCTGTGAATGTGGCCACCTAGGGATAAATAAAGGTAGAAAAAGAAAGCATTAAAGCATTTTGTGACTCCACAGCTTCTAAACATAATTCATGCAGTAGAAATAAGACAACTGAATTTTATGTCTGTGAAAGGCATGTTATGTGTCCCTTAAGTCTGAAGTGACATAGTATGAATGAATTGCTCCATTTTTAGAAATATATCAACTAAAACACTGCTAGGGGTTATAGTATAGAAAGGCATATTCTTCCTAAATGTCAAAATATATAAGTATTCACATTGTGACCTACATTTTAATGCACTGACTACTTTATACCATTGGAGGAAGAAACCTGTGAAAACAGCTGTTCATGTAACCAAGTGTTAACATCGTAATGGGGAAAGAAGTTCCCCAAGATGGAAAATGGGAACCAGCCTACATATTTCTAGGGAGATCTATTGTTTTCTAAATGATTTATGTGCTCAAATGTCATGAAATTTGTTTGACACCTCAAAAAATTACATTAACTCATAAAATGAAGAAATCCACATGAGATCCACAAAGTTATGCTTTATTATTTAGCAGAAAGAGTAAAAACAAACAAAAACTGAAGGACTACACATCTATTATCTTAGGAAATGATATTGTACTAAAGCAAAATGTAGTTTTTTGATTAAATAAAAACAAAATATTCTAAGACTAAAAGAAGAAATGAATGTTGGTAGAGATAAACTTTCTGAGAACTGAAGGACAGGGCGTGCTTATACAATACTGTTGTTGCTGTGAGCTTGAAATTTTTCTAGTACATCTAGGTATTCACAATGCTGCCAAAATAAATACAAGAGTGTAAATATGTACATGCATGTATATACACTTCTCAAATGCATTCTCTGAGCATGCAAACTTTAGGTCATTACTGAAAATATGCATATACTTATTTGAAATGATAGGGTAGTCTACATATTGACAATAAAATTTATGACATAAAATCTGAGATTAACATATATCCATTGTTGGGAAGTTGAGGGAATAAATGCAAAACTGAGGAGAAATTTGAGGGAGAACACCAAGAAAAATTCTCTGTAGGAATATTTTAATCTGATTTCAAAAAATACTTGTCTGAGCTTCATGTTAACTTATTAAATTTCCAAAAAATAATTACGAGTATATTAATGTTTCCTCTGATTACATATTTGGAGAAGGAAATGACAACTCACTCCAGTATTCTTGCCTGGGAAATCCCATGGACAGAAGAGCCTGGAAGACTATAGTCCATGGGGGTCACAGAAGAGTCAGACACAACTTTGCAGCTAAACAACAATGCTGATTATATGTTATAACTGTATTATTTTCTTTAAATTAAATTTATTAAAACTTAAAGTTTAGGGAGGATGTCCCCCATATTATTGGAGTCCCATGTATTCCAGGTTATGTGAAGTGATTTTCAAAGTGGATACTAATCTTTAGCTGAGATCTTACCAACAAATTAAACATAAGAGATTCCTGCTAGAATCCTAAAATCAAGAAAAGTCGGGGCTTCCCTGGTGGGCCGGTGGTTAAGAATCTGCATTGTAGTCCAGGGGACACCAGTTTGATCCTTGTTTGGGAAGACCCCACATCCCGTGGAGCAGCTAAGCCCACGTGCCACAGCTACTGAATGACCTCTCCAGAGAACACGAGCTGCAGCTACGGATACCGGCACATCCAGAGCCTGTGCTCCAACAGCAGAAGCCACTGCAATAGAAGGCTGCACATGACAGCAAAGGGCAGCCCTCGTTTGCCACAACCAGAGAAAGGCCACGCAAAGCAATGAAGAGCAAAGAGAGCCAAAAAATTTAATTAAAAAATCTTTAAAAGTTGACTGCATGCCCAGATAGAAAATAAGAGATCATTTAGTCCAAACTTTAACATTCTCTCTTAAGAGTTCAAGTGTTCAACAGCCTCTCCTTATATACATCCAATGCGTAAACAGTAAATGCAACTTTCCTACTTATCCACTTCCATTGAGGAATTTATTTTTAAGAAATACATGCTCTTCTACTAAAATAAGTACCTGCCAAAGAGATAGCATCCTAGTCAAGTTTCAGTCAATTTTACATTTTTATTGAGGCTAAACATACCAGTATTGGGGAAAGAAGCACTGAGTTAGTCTTTTGGTACATCATCAAATGTGTGCTTTGAGTTTTGTTTGGTTTTTCACTTCTAATTAGATTATTTTTAATTTATAAACTTTAAGCTTTGTGTAGGAAAATTCATAGCAACCATAAACTTAAAAAATGTAGTATTTTACTTAGCATTTATTATTGTATCTCATAAGCATTAATTTATTTAAAATCAAAATTATTCCCCCCGTGGCTAAATAATGCATGAGTGGTCTCAATAAAGTCAGTTCTCCTCACTTGAGAAAAGACAAGGCATCTGTTCTGAAGCTGTCATTATAGTCCAGGAACTTAGACAATTACGTGCTTGCAGCAGTCAGTCTGAGCCCGTCTACGCCACCTGATGGAACTGAGGTAAGTAGAATTGAAGTAGAACTGGCTGAGTGTGCGCTAATTCTCCCAATGCTTGCTGTGACCTGAAAAATAAGGTTCTTTGTCTAGCTGTCTCAGCTGGCATCTCTGAAGCAGGGGCAGGCTCACTGGTCAGCTTGCAAGGAGGCTGTGACCTCAGAACTTTCGGACACATTGGAAACGAGAATGATGTTGACAGAAGGGACTTTCTGAAGGAGGAAGGATCAGCCCTCCGGACTGGGGTCGGAAATGTAAGATGACTCCTTGGGACGTGGTCCTGTGTGTTTTTGCCCTGGTAGTGGGAAACCAGGAGGAAGGCTATCTCAAAGACTGACCTGTTAATTAACAGGAGAAGAACTAATATTTAGGGACTGAGCAGTGAAAGACAGCATTAAAACAAACTATCTAAATGGTACTGTTTATAATTCACTCTCCTCTGAAAGGAGAGGGAGTGATGGGAAGGGGAAATTAAATGACGATGGGGAAGCAAGTCCCACAGTTCTTCCTAAAAGGCCATGGCTTTACGACAACAAAACCAAGGTGTCCCAAAGCTGAAACATTGTCTTCAATGAGCAACTTACAGTTCAAAACAAAGATGATGACTTGAAAATGAAAGTAAATGCCAATCCCTGCTTAATGAATCAGCTTTAAGTCATAGTCACTGTGTTCCTCTGTACCCGCTGTTTCCGTCTTGTCCCTCTAACCTAACCCCAGTTGGAGACTAAACTGGCAGGTTAAAGCACATCTCTTGGAGGTCACAAACTGCAGGAGTAAATCATAGCTTCTCATTTAATCATCATCGGGGCATGCTTGACGGCTAAGTTGTGCCTGACTCCTTGTGACCTCATGGTCTGCAGCCCGCCAGGCTCCTCTGTCCATGGGATTTCCCAAGCAAGAACATTGGAGTGCGTTTCTATTTCCTTCTCCAAGGGATCTTCCTCCTGACCCAGGGATTGAATCCCCATCTCCTTGGTCTCCTGCATTGGCAGGCGGTTTCTTCACTGCTGAGTTACCAGGGAAGTCCACCCAAGATACACAGGCATCTGGTATTGTCCAGTAATTGGATTACCTCCGCAAATATTGCTCAAAAGATTTCTACCTCTACATCCATCATCTCTCCCTGGTTTAAACACCTAAGTAATTCTCTTTGGTCATGAGAATGTAGATGTTCTGAGAAAGGACGTATGTCCTCTCATTTGTGGCAAAAATTGGAGGTAATGAATTGAATATGTAGCTTGGCAAGTCTCCCACAGAGACACCTGCAAAGAACGTGATAGGTCTCTCTTAGTTTTATGAAAGTTCCTTCTCTCTTGCCCCTGACTCCTCTAGGTGAAAGCTCTGGTTACTAGGAGGACATGATCAGAATAAAAGTTGTAACATAATTCCTGGAAAGCAAGACAGCTTTGCAGAAGTAGGGGGGAAAATCACCCCACTACTTTTACAGGGAACACGTTAGCCCCTTGAAATTGTGGATGACAGAATGCCATAAATGATCCTTTTGGTTTCAGAGCCAATCCCATGTTCCTCTTGAATAAAAATACACTCTGTATTTTCTTTTCCAATCCTCATTTCTGTAGCTCATGAGTTAGGCAGAACCTACCTGGCTTCTTGCATAACCCACCCTTCTCAATGATGTAAATGAATTTCTTCCTCCTTGGATGTAATGGGTTCTAAGGCTAGTGTCTAAACAGCAGTATCATAAGTGACAAAGAATGGGATTTCTCTCCTTTAAGTTATGTTTTATAGCAGTGCTGATGGGCTAGAACTCATCAAGTGATTACATCACTTGATATATTGTGTTGCCAAAAAATCCATATGGAAAAACCCAAATGAACTTTTTGGCCAACCCAATGTTAAGACTGGTTTGCTATCATGGTGAGAGAAAATCACTTTGTTGGCTTAAAGAAGAAAGCTATTATGTATGAGAGGGCTCATACAAAACAT
>SJYA01001029.1:168001-179856 GCA_006410615.1 Neotragus moschatus | reverse complement strand
AGGCCTGGTGTGCTGCAATTCATGGAGTCGCAAAGAGTCGGACACGACTGAGCGACTGAACTGAACTGAGCATATAGAGAGAAAGGTGAGGTTGGTTTGAGAATTACTGGATCTGCATATTAGCGAAATGAATGAGTCAAGTGCTACTACATAAAAAATAATATCCATACTAATTTGTATGCTAAACAGTTTATAGTGATTCTGACTAGCAGCTGAATAAACCGCCATTAATTCACACTGATAATCCAGGGCTGGCATTTTTCTCTCCTCTGGAAGCTCTGAAAACAAGCCCAAATTATTGTTGATACTTAATATTAATAAGGTTCTCTCTTGCCCTGTGACTTCTCCAAATAATTCTGATAGTAAAGAAAGTGAAAGTGAAGTTGTTCAGTCGTGTCTGACTCTTTGTGACTCGTGGACTGTAGCCCACCAAGCTCCTCCATCCATGGGATTCTCCAGTCAAGAATACTGAAGTGGGTTGCCATTTCCTTCTCCAGGGGATTTTCCTGACTCAGAGATCGAGCCCAGGTCTCCCACATTGCAGGCAGATGCTTTAACCTCTGCAACCCCAGGGAAGCCCTTAAATCAGATCCAAATACTAACATCAAAGATTTCAAGGGAGGAAAGGAAGCCAGGTTGAAAGAAGAAGGGGAAGAGGCGGGAAAGGAGGGAGAAAGGGGTGGCCTTACAGACGTCTCCTGCCACCTACAGATACCCAGGCGTTATGGGACTTTTCCCGGCCTCCAGAGAAGGGAGGACTGGAACTTGGCCCTACCAGAAATCAGACCAGACCAGAACCAGAATTCAAGATCTCTGCCAAGAGGAGGTGATCAGTCTCCAATCCTCAGCTCAGGCTGAGGGCCCTTTGACCAGATTCCTGCATCCAGGACTGGGGGACTAGAAAAATAGGGAAGGATAGAAAAGGTTAAGGAGAGGAAAGAGAGAAGGAAGGGGAGAGAGGTCAATAAAGTCTCTTGTTCCTTACCAGTCAGGGCACTCTGGTCAGTTGTCCATGTCAGGAGGAGACAAGGGACAAAAGGGTCTCAGTTGCGGCCGCTGGGTCTGGTCCACTGGCAGGCAAGCTGGCCCCTAAGTACCCCAAGTGGTCAGGATGTCAGTCTCAGCGAAGAAGAGTACCACCAGAGTCACCATTTGTTGCAGGAAGGCAGACCCCTTCCAGGGCAATTAATGCTGTGCTTAACCGTGCACCCCATCTCTTCCAAGACCTCCAGGGAGTACCAGGAGGGCAGGGCTTCTGTGTTTTTCTCACTACTGTCCAACTCAAGCCCATCACTGTCCCTGGCATGCTGTAGATACGTGCTGCTTGAAGGCTGGATNGGCAGACCCCTTCCAGGGCAATTAATGCTGTGCTTAACCGTGCACCCCATCTCTTCCAAGACCTCCAGGGAGTACCAGGAGGGCAGGGCTTCTGTGTTTTTCTCACTACTGTCCAACTCAAGCCCATCACTGTCCCTGGCATGCTGTAGATACGTGCTGCTTGAAGGCTGGATCTTTGGGCTAAGCCGAGCCTTGGGACAGGATTGGGGCGAGCGCTAAGGCATCACTCAGCCACGCTCTGAACAGCTGGAGTAAGGCAACCCTTACTCCTCTGATAGTAAGGCAACCCTTAAATAGCTAAGTATGCCCTGAAATTACACGTGTGTCATCAGGGAGTCACATAAAAGGATTAAGTGAGTCTTATAAGGAGCATATCCTATAGGGTGTTTACTTTCTAGAAGCTTCCATTCTGAAGCCTGGCATTTATCACTGATAACTATATATGTTTTAGTATAGACACCTCCTAAATGAATAAATTGCATATTAACAATACAACCCCTAGTTTTTGCCCACATAGAAATCTATAACTGTACAATCCATTGTCAAAAGAGTATCTCATTGTTAACTAACCAAGAACAAACATAAAATCCCTAAGCGTATTCAGGCTCAAGTCACATACTAATCCACACAGCGTCTACATCATGCTTAGTTCATTCCAGCCACACCCCCTCTTCCACAGGTACAGCAGGCTTGCATCTTCCCAGTCTTCTTATTTCCCCAGAACCTCTCCCCTCTCTTCTCCAAGACAGGCCCTGTAGTTCCTTCAAACCCATCGTTTCTCACCAACAGCCCACTGCCTCTCAGCCTACCTTCACATCCTTCTCTATTCAATTTTGGGCTAGTGGTCAATGTTTCATCCAGTTTAAGGAAGTTTGGGTTATTTGTCCCTTGAAAAGTGAAATTCGCACAGTCATGTTCGACCCTTTGCGACTCCATGAGTTCTCCAGGCCAGAATACTGGAGTAGGTAGCCTTTCCCTTCTTCAGGGAATCTTCCCAACCCAGGGATCAAACCCAGGTCTGCTGCACTGCAGGCGGATTCTTTTCCAGCTGAGTCCCTTAAATTGAGTTTTTTCCCTTCCGAAGGTAAGCTTCTAACAATGATTATGATTTAGAATCAAGCAGCCCCAAGACTGGAATGTCAAGTCAAGTGGGCCTTAGGAAGCATCACTACGAACAAAGCTAGTGGAGGTGATGGAATTCCAGTTGAACTATTTCAAATCCTGAAAGATGATGCTGTGAAAGTGCTGCACTCAATATGCCAGCATTTTTGGAAAACTCAACAGTGGTTACAGGACTGGAAAAGGTCAGTTTTTATTCCAATCCTAAAGAAAGGCAATGCCAAAGAATGCTCAAACTACCGCACAATTGCACTCATCTCACACACTAGTAAAGTGATGCTTTAAAATTCTCCAAGCCAGGCTTCAGCAATACGTCAACCATGAACTTCCAGATGTTCAAGCTGGTTTTAGAAAAGGCAGAGGAACCAGAGATCAAATTGCCAACATCTGCTGGATCATGGAAAAAGCAAGAGAGTTCCAGAAAAACATCTATTTCTGCTTTATTGACTATGCCAAAGCCTTTGAATATGTGGATCACAATAAACTGTGGAAAATTCTGAGAGAGATGGGAATACCAGACCACCTGACCTGCATCTTGAGAAACCTGTATGCAGGTCAGGAAGCAATAGTTAGAACTGGACATGGAACAACAGAATGGTTCCAAATAGGAAAAGGAGTATGTCAAAGCTGTATATTGTCACCCTGCTTATTTAACTTCTATGCAGAGTACATCATGAGAAACGTTGGGCTGGAAGAAGCACAAGCTGGAATCAAGATTGCTGGGAGAAGTATCAATAACCTCAAATATGCAGATGGCGCCACCCTTATGGCTGAAAGTGAAGAAAAACTAAAGAGCCTCTTGATAAAAGTGAAAGTGGAGAGTGAAAAAATTGGCTTAAAGCTCAACATTCAAAAAACGAAGATCATGGCATCTGGTCCCATCAATTCATGGCAAATAGAAGAAGAAACAGTGTCAGACTTTATTTTTCTGGGCTCCAAAATCACTGCAGATGGTGATTGCAGCCATGAAATTAAAATACGTTTACTCCTTGGAAGGAAAGTTATGACCAACCTAGACAGCATATTAAAAAGCAGAGACATTACTTTGTCAACAAAGGTCCATCTAGTCAAGGCTATGGTTTTTCCAGTAGTCATGTATGGATGTGAGAGCTGGACTATAAAGAAAGCTGAGTGCAGAACTGATACTTTTGAAATGTAGTGTTGGAGAAGACTCTTGAGAGTCCCTTGGACTGCAAGGAGATCCAACCAGTCCAACCTAAAGGAGATCAATCCTGGATGTTCATTGGAAGGACTGATGTTGAAGCTGAGACTCCAATACTTTGGCCATCTGATACAAAGAGCTGATTCATTTGAAAAGACCCTGATACTGGGAAAGATTGAGGAAAGGAGGAGAAGGGGACAACAGAGGATGAGATGGTTGGATGGCATCACTGACTTAATGGACATGGGTTTGGGTGAACTCCGGGAGGCCTGGCCGGCTGTGGTTCATGGCATCGCAAAGAGTCAGACATGACTGAGCAACTGAACTGAACTGAGCCCCAAGACAATCAGACATCTTTTAAAATGCCAAGAGGTATCAGTTGGCAGATTATCATGATTCCTATGAGCTATTGTGCAATAAAAGTTTTTTGTCTCTCCTCTTCACTTGAAGTACATTACTAAAAGCCTTTTACTATTATCCTAGCTCAACCTGAACCTGACTTCAGAAGGCAGAAGGGTATGTGCAAGGAACAGATGGGGTGGGAGGGGGAGGAAAAGTTCTAATTTGCCATAACACAGATGAAGGAAATCGTGGTCCTTGACCACAAAAAATATATTTGAAGTTGAGCCTTGTAAATATTGGTTCACCTAAAGTGAGATAAATCAATAGGACAGATAGATTCCTGGATTGGAAGAAGCTTAAGAAATCACCTAGTTGAAAGCTGACCCTCTAAAAATACTTTCAAGAGTCTTTCAGACAAGGAAATTAATTCCCTGCTTGAATGTCACATTTTTGAGAGGATGATCATCATTAAAGGGTTTTATTTGCTATGTGCACAAGCAGGCGAGGTGCTGTATGAAAGACTGAGTTAGCATGGCTTCAGGACCTGGAACACAACCAAAGAGTTAATCAGGTAGCTAGCAAAGAGCAAAAGGCTAAACACCATGCCTGGATCTGGTCAAGGTGAAAAGCAGAAATTACTGCCCATGGAAAAATGACTAAATGTAAACTTCAAGTTACATTAACAAATCAAAGCAATCTCAGGAAATTTAACAGTCTTAACTGTAAAGTGATGGGTTAACAATCTACACTTTCAGGAGGGGAAAAAAAAAAGTAAGAGGCCAAAATAACAGTGATTTGAGCTAGGCATGAATATTCAATTTTGCCTATGATGAGAAGTTACATTAATGATGTGAGGATTTAACTGACAAGCAAATGCTGAAAATGAAATCCTTAATGGAAAGAGAAATATTTTTCAGAAACCCAATGCAGATAATAAGTAAATTATTACCAACTTCAATAAAATATGATGATGAACACGTAAACCTTTAATACCTAACATTACGCATTACTGAACAATAGGGGTTTCAGAAAGATGAGCATCTTTTCACGTTCTTTGTATTTTTAAAGTATCCACCTCTCCCTGAGCTTTCTTTCAGCTAGTAATAAAAGAAAAGCTGCTAGAGGGTTTTTTAAGTATTCTTTACTTTTTGAAGGAATAAGGAATAATGAAGATTCCCTTTTTTGCCTATTAATAAATATGATTTTTAACAGTAGTGTGTGATTATGTTTTCTTGGACATGTCAACAAACATATATGTATAATTTGTAGATTAACTTTTTACCAATAGACAGTACTTAGACCTCCCCCAAATAAGGCATAATGTGGAATTTATTTTATCAATTTAAAATTCAAAATTGTCCAATTGTATTCAGTCAGTAGATGTTACCCTGTTGTTCTCAGGGGCAAAGAAGAAAAACCAAACTCTTCAAGAGTTTCTTGTTAACAGTGCTACTTCACAGAACAAAATTTATTTGGAATTCACAGGGGTTGGCCTTTCTGAAGGAGATGCCCAAACAGAGGACCATCTGTCAGTCCACGAGCCCTGTGAGTTTGCAGAGAAAGTGATTTCTTTTTCATTCCTGTTTACTGGCAGTCTTTTACTGGGTTAGAAACCCATTTACCCATCAGGATGAAAACCAAAGATGCTTTCTGAAGTAGAATAGAAAAGGAAATCTGAAACTGAGGAAAGGTGCTAATTTCCAGTATCTCCAGTGACTGACTGAGCGACTTCACTTTCACTTTTCACTTTCCTGCATTGGAGAAGGAAATGCAACCCACTCCAGTGTTCTTGCCTGGAGAATCCCAGGGGCGGGGAAGCCTGGTGGGCTGCCGTCTATGGGGTCTCACAGAGTCGGACACGACTGAAGCGACTTAGCAGCAGCAGCCAGTGACTGAAGGAGGTGGGACCTTGGAAACCATAGGAGGCAGAATTCCCAAGAGGTTTCTGGCTACACCAGCCTTTAAAGCTCTACAGATGTCGGATCGGAATGGAATAACCTCTCCCCCACATAACAATCTGACTTACCTCAACAGAAGCCATGGTAATTTATCACTGAACATTTGGAATTACCTCCTGATTCTTTCTCCTGGAAATAATTTTTGGGGGAAAAGAGGAACCAACATTTGAAAATTAACTTCTCAGCCAGTCGACCCACACTGGGTTAGCATGATCCTAATAGTTCTGTTAAACTTCAAGATGGAAATGACCTCAAGAAATAAATTGTTTCAATACTGAAGATAACATTACTCAATATCTGAGGAGTCCTGAATTAAAGAACTGTATATATTCTCAGTGACTACTTTTTATTGTATACAAGTGTTGCTCTGGATATACTTTAGGAAATGCTGCTCTAAGCAATCAAAAATGACTTGAATCTTCCTTTAAGCAATATTAAACCTGGCGTTTGCCTGATTTCTTCCTGCTCAGAGTTCCCTGTATCTTTCTAGTGTATCTTAATGACTCAACTTGAATTTAGAAAGAAGAGTCCAACTTGGATCACTGAATGAAACTGTCAAGAGGCATGGTAATCTGGTCTTGACAGAGATGAAAACTGAATTGAAATAATGTTTATGAAGGAGGAAATGTGGCCAAAATCACACAGGACACGGCAAGGCCCCAGTCCTACTTTCTCTCCCCATCATTCTCCAAACCTGCCTCCCACTCATCCACTCCACCATTCTATAGTTCCAGAACTCCTGACTTCTTAATCCACTCCCCTGTCCTCTACCTATCTCATTGCCTTAAAGACATGCCCTGGTTGTAGACTGCTTCTCCCATGGAACTGCAGCCCATATTGCCTCCACCCTAGTTCTTGGATATAACCCCTGTCCCTGATCTCCAGATCCATACACTGTCTAGTCCCCTGGATCCATTAGAAAGAGGCAAACAGAAATCAGATCTCCAAACTACTAATCTACCCATCATTTTTTTCACTGACTCACTGTCTTTTCAGTAAATTTTCTTATTCATCTTACTGAAAAGAATAATCAAGGTAGCAAGTTACTAGTCGGGGTTTGAGCGGGGGGTGGCATGAAAAAACCTTAACATAGCATTAAAAAAAAAATCCTTATATATAGTCTTCCAAATAACCAAATACAGCGCTAAGCTTTCATTTTAGTTTTTAATTAAAAACTATATACTTGAGCACAGGAGGCTGCGGGGCCGGCTCACTTGAGCGCAGGCGGCTGCGGGGCCGGCTCACTTGAGCGCAGGCGGNCGAAGCATCATCGGTCTATATTCGGTTCAGGATACAGGATGCTTGGGACTGGTGCACGGGGATGATCCAGAGAGTTGATGTGGAGTGGGAGGTGGAGGGGGGGGGTTCAAGATTGGGAACTCATGTACACCTGAGATGAAAAAATTAAAATTAAAATTAAAAAAAAGAAAACTATATGATTAGTGACCAATTTATCATAACAATTTTACATTGCACAGGCTAATCACAATGTTATTCAGTACAAATAAACAACAAACTTTCTTGTGTAATAGAAACCTGAGTTTTCCAGAAAGGCATTGTAATAAACTGGAAAAAACCCTTTTCATATACCCTCTTAGGTTTGGTCAGGCCCAGCAAACTAACAAAATACAGACTAACAGGAGAAAAAAAGTTTATTTACACATATAATGAGCATACAAGTGAATTCAAAAGGAGTGATTAGAATTTGAGGTTTATATACCATCTTAACAAAGGGCAATAAATTGTGGAGAAATGATAAAACAAAGGAAAGGGGATTTGTGCTTGTAGAGGCGGTAAACTGGGATGATTTGATAAATATACAAAAGAAAACTAATAGAAGATGGGAATTACATCAGAAAGACTTGTTTGTACAGATTGATCTTGGTGCCCATGCTCTGCCTCCAGTGAGAAGGGTTGTTTTCCTGCCCTCGTTACTGGAGAGAGAAGTGGGCATACTTTCACACAGGAAATTTATGCCCTGCTTTTAGGCAGAAATGGGAAGGACAGATAATTCCTCCTGTGTCTGCTCTTAACTGCCTTCAGTTCAAAATGATCCTTCCACCAAAGAGACACCTTCTAAGGTGGCATATTCTAAATCCCTTCAGGATAGAACAGAATGAGGAGAAAGGCCATGTGTACTAGGAATGGAGGGAATGTGAAGATATCCAGTCTTGGATCTAGGGGACAAGACTTTTTAAACTGACGGCTCCTTATTTCACTTTGTGTGAGTTGATATTTGATTCATATACATATTAAATATGCATATGCATATTTAATTCTACAGAAAATAAGACTTGAAACTGTACATCAAGAAATCAAAAAACACAAACAATCCTTAAATTGCCTATGAATCACATACCTGGATGATTTACTACTTTTATCTTCCTCACTAGGTAGTTATACAAATGAATAGTTGGGACCTGAAGCCTTCAAACAGAAAGGCTTGGGCTCTATCAGTAAATATTCTATTACTGGCAAGGCAGTCTTCTCATTTATTCTAGCTGCTAATATACCTGGAAAAAAAAGAATGAAAGAGTAACACTTTCCTAATTATGAAATATGTGTTAGTCACGTGTGACTCTTTGCGACACCATGGACTGTAGCGCCCAAGGCTCCTTTGTCCATGGAATTCTCCAGGCAAGAATACTGGAGCAGGTTGCCATTTCTTTCTCCAGGAGATTTTCCTGACCCAGGGGTTGAACCCAGATCTCCTGAATTGCAACCAGACTCTTTACTGTCTGAGCCACCAGGGAAGCTTGGTGAAAAATAAGAAATGCCTAATTCAATTAAAAAAAAAAAAAAAGAATGTTTTCCAAAGGAAGTATCAGAGGAGAGCTTACCTTATTTTTCACTTAATGCCAGTAGAAAGAGTACTCTGCGCATCCTGGTGATGAGTGGAGAAGAAGTGAGGAACAACAGAACTCAAGGATAAAAATTAAACTATCACAAAGATAGATAATTTTGAAAGGTGGCTCAGAGGGTAGAGTCTGCCTGCAATGCGGGAGACCCAGGTTCAATCCTGGGTTGGGAAGATTCCCCTAGAGAAGGAAATGCCAAACTACTCCAGTATTCTTGCCTAGAGAATCCCAAGGACAGAGGAGCCTGGCGGGCTACAGTCTATAAGGCCGCAAAGAGTCGCACACAACTGTGTGACTTCACTTTGTTTCTTTCTTACAGAAGCCCAAACCAACTATAATAGCCTCTGACATCCTCCCCTCCCTTTGCTCTTCTCTATTTTTTGTCCATCTGTCTGTCTCTCTTTTTGTAATCTGTCTTTTGTCCCTTTTTTCTATCTAGGGAAACAAGATTTGGGGGAACATGAATTTTTGGGAGGGGATCACGAGTTTTTATGTACATTATGCTTCCTGCCAAATAGTTGAGCCATTAGAATTATAGATCTAGCCTGTAACATTGTGTGTTGGCCTTTAGTTGACCGTCTGCACCAGTGAAAGGCACTGTTGTCAAGACATGCCCCTTTGCCCTTGTGGTTACCATTTTACTCCAAAGGATTTCCAAGGGTGAAGCTATTATATCGCTCCAGCTACTGTATTCACCCTACTGAGTCACATTTTGGCTAAAAGCCTAATAGAAGGCAGAGTCAATACTGAATTCAGATGAATTTGTTCAATATTTTTTGAAAGATACTTTTAGAACAAGGCCCTACTGGCAATTAATACTAGTATAATTGACAGTTATAAAATCAAAATACATATAATCAAGTGTCATTTAAGCAATGCTTTAAAAAAAATTCTTATGTAAAGTGAATTTCCTTTAAACTGTCATTGATTTTAATCTAAATTCAGATACATATTCTGCTGGCAAAAAGAAAAAATAGCCTCTGTATGCAGTAGGACTTATAACTAAGAATGGTTGCTTATACAGAATCAAATATTTTAAAGTAATATTTTAAAAAAATATTAACTAAATCTTCAGAATTTTAATAAAACAGTATAAAACAGAAATAAATCTAAAAGTACATCCCTTGATGCCTCATCTGATGCAAATTCTAAATCTAAATAGTTTACTTTCCACAAATCTCAACATACTTCCACACTTGAGGCAATTGTCTTAATTTTTATTTGTACTTTGAACACAAATAATCTCTACTAAGCACTGGGATTTAATCATCTTTGGAGTCACTCTGCTGCTAACTTGCTGTGTTACCCTGCACAGTTCATTTTAAAATCTGGATTTCAGTTTTTTTCACTTGTAAAATTATGAGTAACAAAGTATATATTATAGTGGTTTTCACTCTAAGATTCCTTAGAGATGTTTCAGAGACAGCAAGAGAGAAGCTTAATTTTGTCTCTCTTATGCACTGAGATCCCACACAGTATGTCACGAAAAAGCAGGTTAGAGGAGATTTATCTGACTCCCCAAAATCCATCTCAAGCAGATATATAACCTAAGTAAAAAAGACACAACCAGCCTCAGTATACCTGCAAACAGGTTGTCACTCTTCAATTCTTGTATATAGACATTCTTAAGGCATAGCAGGACCCACTTCCTATTTCATAAAAGGTTCTTGAGGGGTTTTGTTCAATTTGGGAGGAAAAGGACTAGTGTAATCAAGTGAGCTTTGAGTTTTCTAGTTAGTCCACTTGGGACTCAAATTCCTAATCTGCTATGATACCTTAGGTAGGTTCTTTTAACATCTCAGATTTTCAAATCATCCCCATTTCAAAATCAATATCCCACCCTCCAAAGTGCTGCAGTGATTAATAAAATAGCTCATGGAACTGGAATGTTAAACCTGGGTGGCTTTCCCTGGATGATAAGAATCCCCAGTCCTCTGAAGTGGTGCCTCTGAGACTTCCAATGATCTCCGAGGCAATTATACATGTCGATGCTCTCTGTCTTTCAGCTCTGGCTTCCCCAAATTTTACTGATGCCTCAGTCCACAGGAAATCAGTACACTTACTTCAGTTTTCACAAGCATTTATAGTAAAAGTGTGACCACGTAAGGTGGTTCCCATTTTTTTCTCTTTTCCTCACTCCCTCTCCCACATCTATTTCTATCTTTCCACGACTCCCTCCAGAACTGGCCTGGGAGCTTCAAATTTTTCTCTATTATAAAAAACATCTCATGCTGGAAAATCATGGCAATAACTATTACTCATATCCTGATTCTAGCCCACACATTGTCCATGCGTTACTTTCAACAGTTACAAAAAATATAATTCTATAAAATTTTAGACATTGTGATTATCTCCCCCAAATTTATTCTATCAGCCACTCATTTAATAGCCTGTTTAGGTTTAGAAAAATCTTGTTACTCAAAGTGTAACAAATTTCTGGTCTATTGACCAGAAACTGTCAACCTCACCTGGCAAATTGAAAAAACTGCAAAATCTCAGGACCCATTCCTGACTCATGAGTTGGAGTCATAGACAACCCCATTTCTCTGGCTGCACAATCCTTGAGAATTCTTCCAATTCATGCCTAAGCCACTTAGTGCCATAAATTCTTAGTTTTAGGAATCAGTTTAGGGTGTGGACAATGCCAAGATTGTCCAATCAGAGCAGTGCTCAGTATTGGTGCTTTGTGCTAATCATCAGACATCCTCTCTTTCACATCATACCATCCCTCAAATATGAACTCAGAAACAAAAAACCCTAGTTGTTCTGCACAGCCATCTTGCAATGTTGAAGACAAATCCAATACAAAGAGGGTCTCAGTGAGTTTGAGCAGAGTGAAGCCAGAACTCTGGTGAACTGCCTTCTGAGATATATCCTACCTTTTCAACATGTAAGCCAGCAAGTTTAATTGACTTTTTAGGCTGGATGAAAGCCCATGACCTAAAACCCAAATCTGGTTTGTACTGCCCCAAACTAAGAATAATTTTTACATATTAAAAAGATATAGGAAGAAAAGAAGAAAGAGGAAGAGAGAAGAAGGAGGGGGAAGAGAAAGGAGGGGAAAAGAGAGGGGGAGGA
>SJYA01001029.1:139802-167804 GCA_006410615.1 Neotragus moschatus | reverse complement strand
CGGATGGTGGGGGGAGAGGGACGGATGGGGGGGAGAGGGACGGATGGGGGGGAGAAAGAGGAGGCTTGAACAAGGGAGGATAGGTAGGAAACAGATGTATCTGGTCCACAAAACCTAAAACATTTACTGTTTAGCCGTTTACATTAAAAGTTACCTGATCCCTAAGCCAAACGAAGCATCCAAATGTTCTCTTCACTTGTTCATGCCTGTAAATGGCCTGGAACTTAGCAGATATTCAATTACTGTTAGTTCTCACTACCTCTCTCCTAAATTTTACCTTCCCCAAGACTGTGACACAATACATAAAACTACCAGATGAAGTATGCAAATATTACATAATATCATATTTTTACACCTGTCAGTTCTGTTCACTCAGTCATGCCTGACTCTTTGCAACCCCATGGACTAAAGCACTCCAGGCCTTCCTGTCCATCACCAACTCCCAGAGCTTGCTCAAACTCATGTCCATTGAGTCGGTGATGCCATCCAACCATCTCATCCTCTGTTGTTCCCTTCTCATCCTGCCTTCAATCTTTCCCAGCGTCAGGGTCTTTTCAAATGAGTCAGCTCTTCATATCAGGTAGCCAAAATACTGGAGTTTCAGTTTCAGCATCAGTCCTTCCAATGAATATTCTGGACTGATTTCCCTTTAGGATTGACTAGTTTGATCTCCTTGCAATCCAAGGGACTCCAACACCACAGTTCAAAAGCAATTCTTCAGTGTTCTTTATAGTCCAACTATAGCTTTCTTTATAGTTCACCTCTCACATCCATATATGACTACTGGAAAAACCATAGCTTTGACCGGATGGACCTTTGATGGTAAATTCTCTATATTAATCAAGAGACTGTATTCCATTGTTAATAGTTAAAAACACTAGATCTAGAACTAGTCTACTTGGGACCCAATCCTTATCACTCACTAGCTGTGAGACTGTAGATAAGCTATTTAACCTTTTATACCTCTTTTTCCTAAAGGAGATCAGTCCTGGGTGTTCATTGGAAGGACTGATGTTAAAGCTGAAACTCCAACACTTTGGCCGCCTGATATGAGGAGCTGATTTATTTGAAAAGACCCTGATGCTGGGAAAGATTGAGGGCAGGAGAAGGGGACAATAGAGGATGAGATGGTTGGATGGCATCACCAACTCAATGGACATGGGTTTGGGTGGACTCCAGGAGTTGGTGATGGACAGGAAGGCCTGGCGTGCTGCGGTTCATGGGGTTGTAAAGAGTCATACATGACTAAGCAACTGAACTGAACTGAACCTCATTTTCCTAAGTTCAAAGTAATTATTCAATTGTACCTGGCTTGACAAGACGGTTAAATGAGTAAATGTAAAGTACTTCAAATCAGTGCCTAACACATAGTAAACAAATTAATAAAGTTATCATATCTCTGACTTACAATTTTCTAAAATGTTTAAGTATCAATCTAGACTCATTCTGATGTTGGTAGAGATGTATAATCATTCAAAAATGCTCACAACTGTAGGGAAAGGTCAGATTGTTCCCAATACTACAAATTTCATCTATCTGATCACTGAAATACTCACTTAGACTTTTAGCACACTGTTCTTAAGCAGTAATGGTTCAGGGATTGCTTTTGGGTTGGCCAAAATGTTCATTCGAGTTTTTCTGTTACATCTTACGGAAAAACTGTAATGGTTTTTTTGGTCAACCCGATAAAAACATTCTTCATTGCCTATCAGTTCTCAAACTGTGGGCACTGGGAAAGAAACAAGACTAAAAGAGCACCCAAAGAAATTGTTACTCTGTTTTCTCCTTTATTGGTTTAAATGATAATCTGTCACTACTAAAGAATATGAAATATCCCCTAGAGCATTGCTTTTGACCCTTCTAAACTTCCTCTTTTTCTCCAACTTTATTTTTAGATAGATGTCAAACAGGAAATTCCACTCCACTAAGAAATGGTGAATTTTCTAGCTAAGACTGAAGGGTGGGATCCAATGGGAAATCAGTAATGAAGAATGAACCAGGGAGTTGGGGAGGGGAAGGGTGAATGGATAAGGGTAGAACAAGAGGCCATTTCTATTTTATTTCCCCTACTAGGATTGAAACTAGTAGCTTCCGTTTATCCCTAAGGAATAACTTCTAAAAACCAGATCAGTCGATTTCAGGCAAAATTCAAAACTCAACAGACTGGCAAGACTAGTGAGCAGATATAGGCACACTGTTCTAATGCCCCAACACCGGATGGATGAGAGTGTGTAGGTACAAAGAGAACTAACAATGATTTGCCACTTACTGCTAAGTGTTGCCAAATGTGTTTTAAGTACCTCATGTACTGGAAATACACTGCAAATTATCTTCCTTATGTTGTGAATAGGAACAGAAGACTTTTCTTTCTTTCCTGTTTGTATTATCGATCACTGCATATTCAAATCCACCTCTTCTGCCTTGGGAGAAACTGATGTATTGGGTATAGTTTATAACACTTGGTACCTTTTGGATTTGAAACTGTAAGATGCCACATGTGACCTTTCTGAATGAGTCTATTAGCCTAAAGGCAGGTTCAACTTAAGTCAGAAAATATGAAATCTCATACAACTACTAAAATTTTCACAATTATTCTGAGATTCTCAAAAGACAGCATTATATTATAGATTAATGAATCAACTATAAACATAATTCTACAGATCAGTATTACTAAGGATCTCTAGTATTGGTTTCTGTAGTGTCAAAGATGTGGGTGTAGTAATACTCCAAACTGAGAGATGAGAATTCCTGGTGAAGCATACAAAAAGGGTAAAAAACTTTTTACACACTTTACTTACATTACCAAACTGGCAAACTCACGTAACAGAGACTGACCTGCTGATCATAAGACACCAATGTACAAAGATAAAGATTAACAAATGACTTAATACTATGAAAGCTGTCTAAAAATTTTAATCTACTAAAAATAATTTAAAAACTAAGCTGCTTTCTTAGTCTGTACTTTTAATTATATTTAACATTTTTTTAGCCAAATAATATCCACTGAAACAGCACAAAGGTAAATATATATCCAGACACATATATGTACACATGTACATGTATGTATATATCTGACTCCCTTCCACAACAGACACAATCACAGAGGAAACTACATATTACTACATAGTTTATTGCACCCTTCCCAAAATTTCAATACAATATAGGAATATATATTCTTTTTCGAAACGCAAATGGTAGCATCTTCTTTACTTTACTTTTTTCACTTCATAATATTTTTGGATTCAATTCCCTTCTAATCCTAGTGGCTGTACAAGCTTTACAATCTAATGTTTAAATCTTAAAATCTGAATCCCATAATACTACACAAAGTGTTATTCCTAGTGTATCTTCTACCTACTCAACATACATTAAGTAAAAAATAATGATAATAATTGGTCAAACATGTATGAGAAACACTTGGTTAAGAAGGTAAATAGCCTTCTTTCTGGAAACAGTGGCTGACTTTATTTTTCTGGGTTCCAAAATCACTGCAGATGTTGATTGCAGCTATGAAATTTAAAAGACACTTACTCCTTGGAAGGAAAGTTATGACCAACCTAGCATATTTAAAAGCAGAGACATTACTTTGCCAACAAAAGTCTGTCTAGTCAAGGCTATGGTTTTTCCGTGGTCATGTATGGATGTGAGAGTTGGACTATAAAGAAAGCTGAGCGCCAAAGAATTGATGCTTTTGAACTGTGGTGTTGGAGAAGACTCCTGAGAGTCCCTTGGACTGCAAGGAGATCCAACCAATCCATCTTAAAGGTCCTGGGTGTTCATTGGAAGGACTGATGTTGAAGCTGAAACTCCAATACTTTGGCCACCTGATGTGAAGAGCTGATTCATTTGAAAAGACCCTGATGCTGGGAAAGATTGAAGGTGGGAAGAGAAGGGGATGACAAAGGATGAGATGGTTGGATGGCATCATCAACTCAATGGACATGGGTTTGGGTAGACTCTGGGAGTTGGTGATGGACAGGAAGGCCTGGCGTGCTGCAGTTCATGGGGTCACAAAGAGTCGGACATGACTAAGTGACTGAACTAAACTGAGCCTTCTTTCTTGCTGAACTTCCCAGATTCCTGAATGTGCTAATTTAGTCAGGGATTCATTACAAGGCTTATGCTGTACATTTCATCAGGAGGTGCAGTGGTAAATATGAATAATCCACCTGCTAAGACAGCAGATGTGGATTCGACCCCTGGGTTGGGGAGATCCCCTGGAGGAGGAAATGGCAACCTACACCAGTATTCTTGCCTGTGAAATCCCATGGCACAGAAGCCTGCTGGCAGCTACAGTCCATGGGGTTGCAAAGTGTCACACAGTCACACAAACAACTGAGCACACACACACACATACATTTTATGAAGTTATTTAGGCAAGAAGTTTTCTTGCAGAGGAACACCTTTTAAGACAAAGAACTCTCACATCCATACATGACTACTGGAAAAACCACGTGAGAGTTGGATTATAAAGAAAGCTGAGTGCTGAGGAATTGATTTTGAATTGTGGTGTAGGAGAAGACTCTTGAGAGTTCCTTGGACTGCAAGGAGAGCCAACCAGTCCATCCTAAAGGAAATCAATCCTGAATGTTCTTTGGAAGGACTGATGTTGAAGCTGAAACTCCAATACTTTGGCCACCTGATGNTATTGGTTTAAATGATAATCTGTCACTACTAAAGAATATGAAATATCCCCTAGAGCATTGCTTTTGACCCTTCTAAACTTCCTCTTTTTCTCCAACTTTATTTTTAGATAGATGTCAAACAGGAAATTCCACTCCACTAAGAAATGGTGAATTTTCTAGCTAAGACTGAAGGGTGGGATCCAATGGGAAATCAGTAATGAAGAATGAACCAGGGAGTTGGGGAGGGGAAGGGTGAATGGATAAGGGTAGAACAAGAGGCCATTTCTATTTTATTTCCCCTACTAGGATTGAAACTAGTAGCTTCCGTTTATCCCTAAGGAATAACTTCTAAAAACCAGATCAGTCGATTTCAGGCAAAATTCAAAACTCAACAGACTGGCAAGACTAGTGAGCAGATATAGGCACACTGTTCTAATGCCCCAACACCGGATGGATGAGAGTGTGTAGGTACAAAGAGAACTAACAATGATTTGCCACTTACTGCTAAGTGTTGCCAAATGTGTTTTAAGTACCTCATGTACTGGAAATACACTGCAAATTATCTTCCTTATGTTGTGAATAGGAACAGAAGACTTTTCTTTCTTTCCTGTTTGTATTATCGATCACTGCATATTCAAATCCACCTCTTCTGCCTTGGGAGAAACTGATGTATTGGGTATAGTTTATAACACTTGGTACCTTTTGGATTTGAAACTGTAAGATGCCACATGTGACCTTTCTGAATGAGTCTATTAGCCTAAAGGCAGGTTCAACTTAAGTCAGAAAATATGAAATCTCATACAACTACTAAAATTTTCACAATTATTCTGAGATTCTCAAAAGACAGCATTATATTATAGATTAATGAATCAACTATAAACATAATTCTACAGATCAGTATTACTAAGGATCTCTAGTATTGGTTTCTGTAGTGTCAAAGATGTGGGTGTAGTAATACTCCAAACTGAGAGATGAGAATTCCTGGTGAAGCATACAAAAAGGGTAAAAAACTTTTTACACACTTTACTTACATTACCAAACTGGCAAACTCACGTAACAGAGACTGACCTGCTGATCATAAGACACCAATGTACAAAGATAAAGATTAACAAATGACTTAATACTATGAAAGCTGTCTAAAAATTTTAATCTACTAAAAATAATTTAAAAACTAAGCTGCTTTCTTAGTCTGTACTTTTAATTATATTTAACATTTTTTTAGCCAAATAATATCCACTGAAACAGCACAAAGGTAAATATATATCCAGACACATATATGTACACATGTACATGTATGTATATATCTGACTCCCTTCCACAACAGACACAATCACAGAGGAAACTACATATTACTACATAGTTTATTGCACCCTTCCCAAAATTTCAATACAATATAGGAATATATATTCTTTTTCGAAACGCAAATGGTAGCATCTTCTTTACTTTACTTTTTTCACTTCATAATATTTTTGGATTCAATTCCCTTCTAATCCTAGTGGCTGTACAAGCTTTACAATCTAATGTTTAAATCTTAAAATCTGAATCCCATAATACTACACAAAGTGTTATTCCTAGTGTATCTTCTACCTACTCAACATACATTAAGTAAAAAATAATGATAATAATTGGTCAAACATGTATGAGAAACACTTGGTTAAGAAGGTAAATAGCCTTCTTTCTGGAAACAGTGGCTGACTTTATTTTTCTGGGTTCCAAAATCACTGCAGATGTTGATTGCAGCTATGAAATTTAAAAGACACTTACTCCTTGGAAGGAAAGTTATGACCAACCTAGCATATTTAAAAGCAGAGACATTACTTTGCCAACAAAAGTCTGTCTAGTCAAGGCTATGGTTTTTCCGTGGTCATGTATGGATGTGAGAGTTGGACTATAAAGAAAGCTGAGCGCCAAAGAATTGATGCTTTTGAACTGTGGTGTTGGAGAAGACTCCTGAGAGTCCCTTGGACTGCAAGGAGATCCAACCAATCCATCTTAAAGGTCCTGGGTGTTCATTGGAAGGACTGATGTTGAAGCTGAAACTCCAATACTTTGGCCACCTGATGTGAAGAGCTGATTCATTTGAAAAGACCCTGATGCTGGGAAAGATTGAAGGTGGGAAGAGAAGGGGATGACAAAGGATGAGATGGTTGGATGGCATCATCAACTCAATGGACATGGGTTTGGGTAGACTCTGGGAGTTGGTGATGGACAGGAAGGCCTGGCGTGCTGCAGTTCATGGGGTCACAAAGAGTCGGACATGACTAAGTGACTGAACTAAACTGAGCCTTCTTTCTTGCTGAACTTCCCAGATTCCTGAATGTGCTAATTTAGTCAGGGATTCATTACAAGGCTTATGCTGTACATTTCATCAGGAGGTGCAGTGGTAAATATGAATAATCCACCTGCTAAGACAGCAGATGTGGATTCGACCCCTGGGTTGGGGAGATCCCCTGGAGGAGGAAATGGCAACCTACACCAGTATTCTTGCCTGTGAAATCCCATGGCACAGAAGCCTGCTGGCAGCTACAGTCCATGGGGTTGCAAAGTGTCACACAGTCACACAAACAACTGAGCACACACACACACATACATTTTATGAAGTTATTTAGGCAAGAAGTTTTCTTGCAGAGGAACACCTTTTAAGACAAAGAACTCTCACATCCATACATGACTACTGGAAAAACCACGTGAGAGTTGGATTATAAAGAAAGCTGAGTGCTGAGGAATTGATTTTGAATTGTGGTGTAGGAGAAGACTCTTGAGAGTTCCTTGGACTGCAAGGAGAGCCAACCAGTCCATCCTAAAGGAAATCAATCCTGAATGTTCTTTGGAAGGACTGATGTTGAAGCTGAAACTCCAATACTTTGGCCACCTGATGCGAAAAGACTCTGCTACTGGGAAAGATTGAAGGCAGGAGAAGAAGGGGATGACAGAGGACAAGATAACTGGATGGCATCACCGACTCAATGGACATGAGTTTGAGTAAGCTCTGGCAGTTGGTGGTGGACAGGGAGGCCTGACATGCTGCAGTCCATGGGGTCGCAAAGAGTCGGACATGACTGAGTGACTGAACTGAATTCCAAAGAACACACTTTTGGGAACTGTAAGTTACAGCATCTAGTTTAATCACCCTAAAAAGCCTGGCGGATGGGTTGTACTGTGACCATTTTACAGGATAAAGAAGCTGAAACCACAAACTTTAAGTTACTTTCCTATAGTCACCAGCTGGAAAAGGCAGAACTGGTATTAATCCACCAAATATATCCTCTTCTCCCTATACCGCTCAGAGCTCATCATCCTTTTAGCATCACTAGGCACTAGTGATAGTAAAGAAATATCTCTTGTCTTTAACCTATGAGGCTGAGCTTAAAAATACTGATAGTGTAAGTCTAGAATATCAGAAGAGCCAAAAGCACCCTACATCTAAAGCATGCAACAGAATTTCAGAGGGGGAAGAAATGACTGTGGACATAAAAGTCCAGGAAAGGATGACCTATATGACTTAAGGTAGGTTAACCCTCTATGCTCAATTTTTTTCTGCTACAAATTGAAGATGATACCCATCTGGTAGTATGTCAGAGAAGATCAAAGGAAGGCACATACACAAAAATTGACTTCTCGAACAATATTAGTTCTTATTGCCATCTCCCATAATTTCCAATTTCTTTCCACCTTTAGCTTTTACATTATTTGAAAAAAAAACCATTTAACAAAAAACAATTTCTTTTTGCCGTGATTCACACAAACTTCTAGCTTCCTAGAATTCAAAAGTGCCAAATCTTATAAAAATATTTCTCTAAATAAAAATCAAAAACATTTTTGAAGATTTCTAAGTCAAAAGTGTAAATATTTTCAAAATAACTGTCAAGCCTTGTAATTTTGGCTCACAGATTAGAAAATGGAAATAAGACCAGCCGTAGGAGAAAATAATAGCACAGTCCTCAGATGATGGGGATGGAAGAAGGAAGGTCAGGAAGTGGCCTGAAGGAAGAGTAAGGAAGACATTGACTTTTCTCCTCTCTCCCACTGAGTTGATGTGGAAGGTAGGAAGTGGATGGGTAGACACAGACGATGTCTATAAGGAAGGGCAACAGAAAACAGGGTATCACTGTTTCTCCATTAACTTGCGCCATTTAATTTCAAAATTCACCTGCAGTCACAGTTTTCTCCAATCACATTCACAGCCCCAGGAATAACAAAATTAGGGGACACTCAGTTTCCAGCCTCTGCTACTTAACCTAGCTCCTGATATTTTTGGAATTTCTAACAGCATCTCCTCTTCCTTGCTACGACCTCCCAGCTTTGGCAGTTCGTTGCTGTTTTTCTTCCATCACTAAGTCATGTCCAACTCTTTGCAATCCCATGGACTATAGCCCTCCAGGCTCCTCTGTTCATGGGATTTCCCAGGCAAGCATACCGGAGTGGGTTGCGATTTCCTACCCCAGGGGATCCTCCTGACCCGGGGATCAAACCCTCCCCTCTGGTGTTAGATTCTCTACTGCTGAGCCACCAGGGCTTTGGCAGAGCTAAGTCCATTTCTTCGACTAGTGGACCTTTTGCTCCAATAAAATGCAATGTCCCCTAGTAAATTTCTATAGGAACATGCCATTATTCAACTCATTGCATGCTGCCCTGCTCAGTACTTGTTTTTTGTTTGTTTGTTTACAGGGCCCATCTCCAACTCACCCTCACCCCATTAGACCTAGACATTTTAAATGGAGGAACCAAGTTGCAGCTCATATTTTTTAATTATTAACAATTTTCGCATCCTGAATTTTTCCATTTCTTATTTTAGTAATTACACCAAACACATCTTATGCACCCATTTACACCTTCTATTGCCTTCACCTCTTATTCCAACAACCTCAGCAGCAACTGGCTCTAGGCAGGCTTCAACCACACTGACACTGATGCAACCTGTAAGTTTTCACTGTGAGCATGGGAAAGGAAAGCTAGTGGATAAATGTCTCCTCCATTCTTCCCCCTATCAGCTCTGAGATAGATTTCATCGGTGTCTTAGAAGGGCCTATAGATTGAAAACCCATTGCCTGCTGGCATGACCAACTGGATAACACAACTATATCGGTTCTCCCTTCTTCCTATTTCACTCCTCTGTCCCTGTCTTTGGCTCCCTAAGCCCCAGTAAACATTCCCAAACAAACAACTCTCACAAAGGCCTCAGGCTCTGCATTTGAGGGCAAGCCGATGAACTGATCAGGGTCCTAAAGGGAAACAGAAACCAGGCTAAAAATCTGAAGAGAAAATGTAACAAAGAATGTTTACCTTTTTAACAGAGGATTAACTACGAAGGAGAAAGAGGTAAAGGTAAAAACCATGAGCACATCAGCTAAAGGAAGCAGCCAGCAACTTCGAGAGCTAAGACAACGCGTCCAAGGAAGGAAGAAATTTGGAATTGTCTCTCTCCCAGGCTGAGAGTCAAGCCTCATTAATAAGAACGTGGTCATGAGCCCTGGACGGCTGAGGAGTCGGCCAGAGGGCTGTTTTCTACAGGCAATTTCCCACAGGCCAGCACTCCTGGGGATTCTGAGACGCCAGGAACACTCTGTGAAGCTGTGCCTGGAGGGGGTTCTGGAAAGACCCTCCAGGAAGCACCGCTGCTGCTGGCTAAACTGGCCAGAAAGTCAGGGTATGGTCAAACTCAGCCAGAAAGCACCTTTTTCCCAACAAAGCTTCACGTTGCACCAACTAACCAAGAAAAATGTCTGCAGGTTCCCATTCTAGCTGTACAAGGCAGGGCAAAGGCGGTGGGCTGGAGAGAAGCAAGGCCATAAGTGGTTAAGCAGCACACAGGCGAAGGCCCAGTCTACTAACAATGGGCAAACCTCCTTCTTCCCCCCAGGGAATTTACCAAAACCGGCAGGACGGAGAGGCATGGGCCTGTTTCCTTCCAGTATCGGCCCAAACCAGATCCTCTTTTCTTCTGTCTTCCCAGCTTCCAGCCTTCCTTGCTTGCAGGACTTGCATCTGCCACTCACAGGCCGGGCCAGCGGATGAGCTTCTCCACCAGACACAGGCATCCAACATCTCCCTTTTCCTCCCAACTTCACTTAGAACAAACTCTTCACATAAGGTGTTACCCAGATTCTCTGAGTCCAAAGCGCCTAGGCGGTCGTGAAACTGACGGTAGTCGACAGGCCCACAACACCTGTACCAGCCTTCTCTGGCCAAGCTCACGTGAACTGTTTTCACAGAAAGCTACCCGTCCTCCTAGCAGCGGCAACCTATACTTCTCTGAGCTGTTTTTCAGAGCCTTGGAGTCAGCAGCATCCAGTTCCAGCTCCCGCCAGTTAAGACTGGTGAGGACCATGGACCCTCCAATTACAGGGCATGAGCAAGTGTCTGCTCCTCGACCTTTTGACGTCAGAGGACTGAGAAATGCCGTGCTCAGAATACGCTGGAGCCAGGCACCTGTAGGCAAGTTGCACCTGTGCAGGGTGACTGTCTCACCTTTTTCCTATCTCCAATTACCTTTTCCAAGTTCCCCACACCTCAGCTTTATTGCCTGAATGCCCTGAGCCTCCAGAAAGGTGGATCTGAGGTCTCTCAGCTCCTCACTTGGCTGCCTTGTGAAGAAACCTTCTCTGCTGCAAACCTCTGTGTCTCAGCATTTGGCTTGCTGTGCGTTAGGAAAACACGTCTGGTTCAGTTAACAGTCTCACCCTGTCAACTTCTTTCTCATTCAATAAAGTCGTCAAAATAATTGATGAACTTTGGAATAGTGACCTCACGTGATGAAAACACTGCCAAAGTCCTGTTATGGAGAACATTCGTTTTGGAGTTAGACAAACCAGTGCTAAAATTCTGGCTCTGGCATCCGCTAATTGTGTGTTCTTCATATATTGATTTTTAACCTTACTCTTCTGTAAATTGGAGATGTTTTGTTTTGTAAGGTTTATTTTAAGAATTATGAAAACAAGATGCATTTGTTCACCCAACAAATATTTATTGAGCACAACTATGTGCCAGAAACTTTCCTAAACACCAAAAGGTAATGTATGTAAACATCTGGTTCGTGATTGAAGCTTAATATAAAAGAATTTCCTTTCCTTTTCCTTCCCTTTATGATTGTGAACATTGCCCACAGTAAGTGAGCAACAAAATTTACTTATCACTATTCTTCTTATGTATATTTCTTGGTCAAAAGAAAAGCACAAAAAAAAATCTTTATAAATTACATCCATATACTAGCATTATTAGGACTCACTCCTATAAGGATACTCAGGAGGCTTTGGTATTTGGTATTTGGAATATTCATTATTGGTATGAAATTTGCCAACACTGAAAAGTATCTCTGAGGAGCTGCTGTGTGTGATTAAGATCATTGTTAGTGGCCACACATGCTTTCTATTTCACCCATTATAAATAATAGTACACATGGCAAATACCTTTGACATTTTTTTTATTTCAAAGATTTTTGTAAGCATGAAACATTAACATTTTACATATGGGTATGGAGAGGTTGAATCATTTGCCCAAGGTCACTCAGTACATCAGTGACATAATTACTAGCTAAACTCGAAGTTTCCTATGCCCTAGTCCTCCTGCCTCTTCCCTCTCCTTGAAAAAATATTCACCCTCGGTGATGCCTATTTGCCTTTTACTCAAGAAAGTACACTGGAAAAAAAACATATAACTTGTATTTTTCGCCCAAATCAAATGAATCAGAAAATAAAATTAAAGCGCATTTATTTAGCAGAAAGCTACTCTTTCCATTAATGAGAATTTTATTGAATACAATAAAATATTTCAGGCAATTCTTCATTTTTTTTTCTCTTCCTTTCTCAGATTTATTGAAAAGCATTTTTATTAGTGCAATAATAGGCTCTGGGACATGCAATTATATTGAGATGCTGACACTTTCCTGTTAGTTGCAGCCTTTGGCCTGAGGCCAAACACGGAGCCCAAGCATATGAGCTTCTCTACAAGCAGTCCTGGCTTGCCACTCGCCTGCGCTTGTCCTTCCAGCAACCTTCAATTTCACCCAATATAGAGAGAATTAACTAACTTTCCCTACCATTACAATTGATCCAAATGGGTACTTCCACCTCTCTTTTAGGGAAAACAAAAAAACTCCTTATAAAATTTTTGGAGGATGCAATTAAGGGCAGACCTGTTAGAAGATTTTGATTTCAGATTCGTGTGGGAAAACACCATAAAGGGTGTCATTACTTTGTGAGTCATTTACAAACTTGAAATGCAAATACTTGTGCCTTTGTCATGAGTTTTCTTTATAGCTTTCACTTTTGTACATTTTTTATTGCAATTCTTCCTCCTTCCAAACTCCAAGCATTTCAGAGTAAAAGTGTAGATATCATCTATAAATAAAATACAGATCCAAAACTCTGGAACTTTTTTTTTCCCCCTCAGGCAAGGAAAACCAACCTAACAAAAAAGAAACCATCAGAGGATGCTTCTGAATCCACTCCCACTTTTTGTTTAAAGACACTATGTTCCAATCTTAAAGAAGTTAAATCGCCTATCTTTGCTAGATTCTGTGACATAGATTACTTTCCCCCACATATCCCACCCTCCTTCTTGGAATGCTGTGTGTGTTGTTAGAAAACCCAATACAAACTTTAAAACGTTTGCTTTTCAGTTAGATGTGAAGAATGAGAAAACGCAAACTAGTCCGTGCCTCTGAAGATGTCTCTGGCCCAAATGTGAACAAATATAAAGGGTTCCTGCCATCCCTAGGCATGCCCAGCAATGTACTGATGACCTTCAGCTCCTACAGGTTAACTGTTTCAGCAAGCTTTGCCAGTGTTTTGGGCTTCATTCCACATCCAGGAAGTTAAGTCTAGAAACACTAGTTATTCTAGCCTAAATTGGTTGTGAAATGCTCCTGGGAGGGGTGCAGAACCCTCACATGTCTTTTGAACTACAGCCTGTCAGCACTAACCATATCCCCTTTCTTTCTCATTGCTAGGGTATCCCTGGTTTCCTGGGGCCATTGAAGGGCCATGGGGTTTTCCAGGCAAGATTACTGGAGTGGGTTGCCGTTTCCTTCTCCAGTGGATCTTCCTAACCCAGGGATCGAACCACAGTCTCCTGTGCTGCAGGCAGCCTCCTGCATTGCAGGCGGATTCCTGACCAAGAGCCACCCGGAATACCCTACTGATCACCAAATCAACTCCATTTTAGCATCACTTGGAGCTAGGATGGAGGAACAAGAACTGCTTGGGAGACAGGAATGGGAAAGGACCTGGATAACAGGCAACAAGTGAAGCTCTAAGTCGCCTCTCTCTAACAGACTGTAAGATGAGGAGCCACATTCCCACACTGATAGAGGATATTTTCTTGAATATAATCTACACTCTTTGTGTTTTAAACCATACGTATTTGTTATTCCATTCTTTTGATATTAGCATAATACAGTCATCAATATAAAATACAGAAATGCACGTATATATAATATATGCATCTATATGTATGTATGTATATATCATGTATATATATATATATATATAATAATGCATTAGTACCCACAAGATAATGCATCACAGTACCAAGAACCTGTCTCCTCAGTGAAGACATTCTCATGTTCTCCACCTCTCAAGAGCACATCTGTATATTCCCTGACAACACTTATCATTTACATGCTTTCTGTTACCATCTCACTTGCTCTGCCCACACATACCGAGAATACAGATTTTGACTGTGTTCTCTCGCCTGCACTTTTCCTTCCATAACTGGCCAGTGCATCACTGATTCACCTTTCTCCTTCTTAAACCAGTTTTCTAGCCTTCTACATACCACCACCTTCTTTACATATTCTGCGGAGAAGGCAATGGCACCCCACTCCAGTACTCTTGCCTGGAAAATCCCATGGATGGAGGAGCCTGGTAGGCTGCAGTCCATGGAGTCGCAAAAAGTCGGAAACAACAGAGTGACTTCACATTCACTTTTCACTTTCATGTACTGGAGGAGGAAATGGCAACCCACTCCAGTATTCTTGCCTGGAGAATCCCAGGGATGGCAGAGCCTGGTGGGCTGCCATCTATGGGGTAGCACAGAGTCAGGCACGACTGAAGCGACTTAGCAGCAGTAGCAGCAGTTACATATTCTGGGCTTCTCTGGTGGCTCAGACATTAAAGAATCTGTCTGCAATGAGGGAAACCCAGATTCGATCCCTGGATTGGGAAGATCCTCTGGAGAAGGGAATAGCAACCCACTCCAGTATTCTTGCCTGGAGAATTCCGTGGACAGAAAAACCTGGCAGGGTCCAGTCCATGGGTTGCAAAGAGTCGGACACAACTGAGTGATTAACACACTTTACATATTCTGCTCATGGGTAAAAAGTAATCCCCATGTAATTTTGTCCTCATAAATACCATTCAACATGTATACTATCTTATGTGAAACGGATCACCAGTCCAGGTTCAATGCATGAGACAGGGTGCTCAGGGTTGGTACACTGGGATGACCCAGAGTGATGGGATGGGGAGGGAGAGAGGAGGAGGGTTCAGGATGGGGAACACATGGCTGATTCATGTCAATGTATGGCAAAACCACTACAATATTGTAAAGTAATTTGATTCAGTTCAGTTCAATCCCTCAGTCGTGTCCGACTCTTTGCGACCCCATGAACTGCAGCATGCTAGGACTCCCTCTCCATCACCAACTCCTGGAGTTCACTCAAACTTACGTCCATTGAGTCAGTGATACCATGCAGTCATCTCATCCTCTGTCATCCCCTTCTCCTCCTACCCCCAATCCCTCCCAGCATCAGGATCTTTTCCAATGAGTCAACTCTTCACATGAGGTGGCCAAAGTACTGAAGTTTCAGCTTCAGCATCATTCCTTCCAAAGAACACCANTCATGGTGAGCTGCTTGATGTCCCTGTCCCCAGTATGGGTTTGAATATATTTTTTTAAACTAATATCCAGAATAAACTTGCCTGTGTGTCTTTAAAACATCACAAAAACATCATAATACATCATCATCTGGAAAATAGAAAGAATTCTACACATATCCTCAATTAAGGGAGTATAATAAATAACAAAATAAAACACCAAATGCATCCATCTACGTACACAGGTGATTTTTTAAATAATTTAGTTTCAATGACATATATTGTTTTCCTAGAAAATAAATAAAACTGGGGAACATAAACAATTCTTCCAAGGTCATTCAGCACAATATTTTTAAAGTTAGAACCAGAAATGTAACCTTAATTTGAAACAAGATTTTCAAACTTGTTAATTCTATAAATCTTACTGATTGTTTTCAGGGTCAGGGACCATGGCCTCTTAGTGTAAGGTGATAGCATAGGTAAATCATTGCCTGTCAAAGGCCACACTTCAATTCTTAGAATTATTTTTTTAGAAGTTTACAATCCTAGAGCATATTGCTTTTCTTCTTCTGTACAGTTTTCATCACCTATGATTCCCATGAAGGAAAAACTGAAAAATCTTTAAAATTCTATTAATACCTGACAAGCTTAAACATTTTTTAAAAATTTGGCAAAGAAAAATGTGTAATCTAAATCACAGCATCTCTGGGGTGAACATACAGCAAATAAATATGGTACAAATTGAAAGCATTATGAGCCAAATAACTTCAAATAGTGATTTAAGAGAGCACAGAAAGGAGAGCATTATACTACGTGTGTGTGTGTGTAACACATCTTTTATGTATTAACTTTGTGCAAAACTGCTAATATTTCCTCTTTTAGCTCTACAGAATAGCTGAATCACAAGTATCTATCTCCTTTAAATAGTCTCATGATATTTTGAAAGAAATTTTAAAATTGATTTTAGTGCTCCACCAACATAGCTATAGTTGAGAGATAGAGTGGAAAATGCATACAAATTAGGTTATTTTGCAAATTGGTAACATCTTCAATATTATCTTCCTCTTCTTAATGGATTTAAATTAGAAACACTAATGACTATACTAGCATATTTTGTGCTCAGTAGGCGACACTATGGAAGGGATCCTTGGGTACATGTGGAGAGTGATAAACAGTTGAATATCATTAGCACCAAAATCAAAATAATATTTCACTGAAAATGTAGATTTTTAAAGAAATGTCAATTGCATCTCAGAGAATTTTAAGTAAATGTATGAAGTAGTTGTAAAGCATTCTGAAATGAAGAACTTATTGAAAAGCATAATTTTCTTTCTACTAACAAAGTTAAAAAAATCTGTTCATCTCTGAATCATTCTCAAATGAGCTCTATCCTGTGTTAGAAAGATATTATTCTAAACATATTTACTTTCCATGTTTAGAAATATTTGCTTATATTTTTCCTTTGCTTTTATTTAGATGATCATTTTTATATTTGAAAATTGGAATATGAAATGGCAGAGTCAAAGCGTGTATGTTTACTCAAACAGAATTATTCTCCACTGGGAATTCATGACATGAACAAACAGGGGGATTTCATAGACTATAAATGCAGCAAACACAGCCAAGTAGACTAGCTGCTAAGTCACTTCAGTCGTGTCCAACTCTGTGCGATNGGAATATGAAATGGCAGAGTCAAAGCGTGTATGTTTACTCAAACAGAATTATTCTCCACTGGGAATTCATGACATGAACAAACAGGGGGATTTCATAGACTATAAATGCAGCAAACACAGCCAAGTAGACTAGCTGCTAAGTCACTTCAGTCGTGTCCAACTCTGTGCGATCCCATAGACGGCTGCCCACCAGGCTCCCCCATCCCTGGGATTCTCCAGGCAAGAACACTGGAGTGGGTTGCCATTTCCTTCTCTAGAGCTGGGGGTTTTAAAAAAATCAGACACAAGCTTCTCTTTCTCAGGTACTACACAATCTACATTTCTGCTTCTCTTGGCACATTTGTTGCATTTTTCTTTCTTTTCTTTTCCTACAGATTAGTGTGCTCTGTCTGAACATTATAGGCTTTAGCCATCCAGACATGTAACCAATATGTCTTATAAGTTCAGCTTACCAACAACGGCCCAGCTGCCCAGAGTTCTGCTATATACCACAGGTTCCCACTACTTAGGATGGAAAACATTAATCCAGATCAGCTCTTGTCTTCTTCTGGTTTGTGTCCATAAGCCTGATCCATTCAAGTGAAGTGATCACCAATACAGTGTCATAATTAATGTCAAAAGTATTGATTATCCAAAAAATATTTACGTTGACTAGATGATGAACTCTGTGCCTAATGAAGATAAAAAGGCAGTATTTGATCCCATGAACTACACAGTTTAGTGGAACAGAGACTTTTTTTCAAATAATCACATTAATTAAAGTATAAATACCTGACAAAAACTCAAAGGAAAACTGAGTTTTCTGAGAGAAAGCTCTCCATTCCATGAAAGTACATGAAAAAGGAAATTCATTGATTTGAAAGGTAGGGAAGGTTTTTCTGAGGAAGTGAAGTTGGAAATGTGATTAGAATAATGAATAGGAGTTTACCAAGTTAAAGAAGAAAGAAAAGTGAGAACAGAATTTCTGAAAAAGAAAAAACATGTGCAAAAGCCCTATGGTAGAAGACAGAATTGTGCACCAGACATTTTGTGAGGACCCCTCATAGTTATTGAAGACAGAAGAGATGACATTGCAGGCTGAAGTGGTAGACAAGGGCCACTTCTTGATTCTACCAATATTTGCCTTTATTCTTGATCCTTAGGATATGGGAGCCTTAGAAGAATTTTAAGTACATGGGTAACTTACGAGATTTTTGTTTGAAAGATGTTCCTAATTGTCGTGAAGAGAGCAGATGGAGGAAAAAGTAGATGCAAGACCAATTGTTAAGCAAGTTAATAGTGGAAATATGGGATGACAGACCTTTGGCTTAAAGACATGAATAAAAGAGTAGGAATGAAAGAGTGTTTAGAATTGGGGATATTTAAGAATAAGGCTGACATGACAAGATAATGTTCCACCCTAGCAATTGGAGTCTATGGTAGAAAAAGGGATAGGGACAGAGCATTAAAACTTACTAATATGTATGTCCTACTGAAAGAGACAGGATTAAAGATGCCCATATTACATGTTCATTTCCCCCATGTGTTGAAGATGTGTAGAAGTCTTACCCTCAATGCTTAGAATGTGGCTTGCCTTGGAAATAAGCATTTGTAGAGTAACCAAGTCACAATGACGTCATTCAGGTAGGCGCTAATCCCGTATAACAGGTATCCATAAAAAAGGAGAAATTTGAATAAACAGAGGGAAGATAAGGTAGAGACACAGAGGGCAAAGATGAGCATGACCCTCCTACACTTTGAGCATACATTTTTGGACAGTGTTTTCTTTCAGATAATTTACATTTTAAATATACTACTAGCTATTTTTATATTTTCATTTGCTAAAATTATAAGTATTAGTGTTGCAGCAAGCTAGCTCATGTTGAAAAAGTTAAAGTATAACCATGTCTGTATCTGTTTCTTCTTATTTGTGTCATAATCCTCCTGGATTTTCTACAACAAATTGTTGGGTTTTAATTTCTTATAAAGTTTCATAAAATGAAACTTTCCATGATGCTAAAGCACACATAACTTTATGCCTACAACTTAGAAGCTCTGTGAGCAGAGATGTGATCAATCTGAATGTCAAAATTGCTGTTCACAAGTTGCACATCATTCTAAATTAATGCCATAGCTAGCTGCAAGATAAAAATTTTAAAAAGACATTACAAGTTTGAGACGCATTTTAAATGAGGAATGATAATGGGGTTGAAAAGCAATGCAATTTCATATTTGAGTCAAATAACATTTTTTATAGCACACAGATGTAAGGACAAATTCCAGCATAAGCTCACAAATTAGTAAGATAATTCCAAAAGTTTTTAAATCTACCTGATTTTCTAATTACGATTGCAACAGNGGAATAGTTCAACTGGAATTCCATCACCTCCACTAGCTTTGTTTGTAGTGATGCTTTCTAAGGCCCACTTTAGCCTCCAATTAAAATCAATAAATTTATAAAAATAAATAAATAAATGAATAAATCCTGTTCAAGTACACTGAATTTTCTTTGTCAAATTACTTCTCTGTTTTTGTGCAGGGTCCTAATATGACCTGGACGAGGACTAAATATAAGCAATTATAAATTCCCTATTAAATTCATATTTGAATAAGTTTGTCAAAAATAATTGCCATGAATACCAGTAACAGTATTAATTTGAAGCTAGAGTCAGAGGATTGTTAGGGCCCTACAGATTGGGATTTACTTTATTTGAAACCCTCATTTCCTCAGAATCTAGCTATATAAAACAGGCAAGGAAGGTGTTTCTATTGTACCCTAATCTTCATGATGCTTAAAAAATATAGTTTGGTCACATTTTATATACTGGATGAATGAAAACTCTGCCTAATTCAGCAGTAACACAATTCATCTATTACAAAGGATAAGAATATTACTGTTTACATTTTAAATGTCACCTCCAGGAAGAAATAAGAAAAATACAGGTTCCTCACTTGATCCACATGACCTACCAGATTTGAGTTGTTAACATTTTTTTTAATTCAGTAGGAGCAGTTGCTTCAGATTTTGAACCTAAAGTGGGACATTATTGATGGTTAACAGATGCTGAGTTTTCTGTAATCCGGAAATGAACATCTAGGGCTCAAAGGTAAGGAAAAGGACAAGCTTAGCACTTAAACTTTGAAGAGATTTACTGATGGCTGGAGAGAGACCCCCTCCTCAAGGCTCACTGTCAGCTGAGAGGACTCTGCCCAGTTAACTAGCACAGTCCTATTACTGCGTCTGCCATCTGCATTAGCCATGGCCAGGGACAAAGGGGGAAGAAAGAGTCGCTGGAGTCATCAGGTTTATGAAAAATTCAGATTTCATCATGAAAAAAGAGTCTCTTGCTTCCCTATGGGTATGGGAAAGGGTTACCTTCCCCTTACTAGACAAAAAGAGGAAGAATCTAAGATCATCACCTGTGAAGTTCAGAAGAGGCTACTTGGAGGAGACCAGAACATCACTCCTCACTGGGAGCATTTCTGAGGAATAGACATGCTCATCTGCTTCAGTGCCTAAAAGGAAGCTTGGAGAGAGAGATAGCAGGGGAGGAACAGCTGAGAGGTTCACACTAGGTAAACACTATAAGGAGTAGCTGGGCCTGGGCTCCCAAGAGGGAGACCATCATTCAAACACGAACCAAAAAACAGGGAAGACAGAGTAAGGCAGCCCTTCTCCCCCAGAGCTTTGGCAAGAACTTAGATACATGCCCTCAAAAAAGCCGGGCGTTACAAGTAAGATCGTCTGTACCATTTTTCTAGATTTCACATATATGTGTTAGCATGCAATATTTGTTCTCTTTCTGACATACTTCACTCTGTAGGACACTCTGTAGGTCCATCCATGTCTCTACAAATGACCCAATTTCATTTCTTTTTATGGTTTGGTAACATTCCATTGTATACATACAAAAGAGGGAAGACGGGAGGAATTGGGAGGTTACGGTTGATACATACACATCGTTAATACTGTGTATAAAATACATAACTAATGAGAACGTACTATATAGCTCAGGGAACACTATTTAATGCACTGTGGTGACCTGAATGGTAAGAAAGCCCAAAAGAGCAGGGATATATGTATATATATGGCTGATTCATTTTGCTGTGTAGTAGAAACTAACACGACATTGTAAAGTAACTATACCCCACTAAAAACTAATTTTAAAAAAAGCCAGCTTTTAGATATCTGCCATGCCAGGACCACTAAAATTTAAGTCAAAGAAGCAGTAATAAGTAAATGAAAACTGGTTAAGGAAGCTTCTCCTTCCTCCTAATCCTTCTATTCTCCATCTCACAATGCTAGACCCAATAAGGAGGAAGACAAGACATTCAAAACACACAGTATGAGACCCTCCCTTTCAACATGCTAGAGTGGAAAGAACCAAAAAAGAGATCTCGTGCTCTTTCTCACTTCTGGTGGTCAGCCCTGCTCTGAAGCAGACACGGTGAGGCAAGTCAAATCAGTCAATGAATTGAAGACTTTAACTAACTAGTTTGAATCAGCCCAGAAAATTATATAATTTATCTAGGATGTGTCCAGGGGCTTGACAACCTAGACAGAAATAGCCTTAACAGTACACTTGAAGGCAGATATTTTAATATAATAATCTACATGGTTGAAACTCTTCAATAACTCAAATATATTTCAAACTATGTTACAGTTGTGCTTATTTCACATTCTAGCAAGGTAATGCTCAAAATCCTTCAAGCTGGGCATCAATAGTATGCGAACTGAGAACTTTCAGATGGACAAGCTATATTTAGAAAAATCAGAGGAATCAGATATCAAAGTGCCAACATGCGTTGGATCATCGAGAAAGCAAGGGAATTTCAGAAAAATTTCTACTTCATTTACTGAAAGAAAGCCTTTGACTCTGTGGATCACAACAAACTGTTTAAAATTCAAGAGATGGGAATACCAGGCCACCCTACCTGTCTCCTGAGAGACCTGTATGCAGGTCAAGAAGTAACAGTTAGAATCAGACATGGAACAACAAGCTGGTTCGAATTTGGGAAAGGAGTACCCCAGGGCTGTATATTGTCACCCTGCTTGTTTAAATTATAGGCAGAGTACGTCGGGCTTCCCTGGTGGCTCAGCTAGTAAAGAGTGCATCATGCAAAAGGAGGGGTTGGATGAATCCAAACTGGAATCAGGATTGCCAGGAGAAACATTAACAATTTCAGATATGCAAATGATACCACTCTGATGGCAGAAAACGAAAAAGAACTAAAGAGCCTCTTAGTGAGGGTGAAAGAGGAGAGTACAAAAGCTGGCTTAAAACTCAGCATTCAAAAACTGAAGATCACGGCATCTGGTCCCATCATGCCAAATAGATGGGGAAAAAGTGGAAACAAAGGCAGACGTTATTTTCTTGGGCTCCAAAATCATTGTGGATGGTGACTGCAGCCATGAAATTAAAATATGCTTACTCCTTGGAAGAAAAGATATGACAAACCTAGACAGCATACTAAAAGGCAGAGACATCACTTTGCTGACAAAGGTCTGTATAATCAGAGATATGGTTTTTCCAAAAGTCACATACAGATGTGAGAGCTAGACCATAAAGAAGGCTGAGCACGAAAGAACTGATGCTTTGAAATTGTGGTGCTAGAGAAGACTTTTGAGCATCCCTTGAAGAGCAAGGAGAGCAAACCAGTCAATCTTAAAGGAAATCAACCCTGAATATTCATTGGAAAGACTGAGGCTGAAGCTGAAGCTCCAATTCTTTGGCCACTTGATGTGAAGAGCCAACTCTTTGGAAAAGACCCTAATGTTGGGAAAGATTGAGGGCAGGAGGAGAAGGGGACAACAGAGGATGAGATGGTTAGATGGCATCACCAACTCAATGGACATGAGTTTGAGCAAACTCCAGGAGACAGTGAAGGACAGGAAAGCTTGGTGCACTGCAGTCCATGAGGTCACAAAGAGTCGGACATGACTTAGTGACTGAACAACAACAAGTCCCAAGCATGGATTTGCCTAATTTAGTTTTGTATCAAATAACTACTGTGTACATTCAGTTCAGTTCAGTTCAGTTTAGTTGCTCAGTCATGTCCGACTCTTTGCTTTTGAAAAATAAGACATTTTGGAACTCAAGAGGGTATGTGTGGCAGTAGTTACCATTTTGTCTTGAGAAGTTTTGTTGATGAATCTAGCCCAGATGGGGACAGAAGAATCTGTAGCCATCTCAGATGGCAACCAAGATTCAACTTATACCTGGCAAAATTTAGCTGTCCTGGTCTCAGTCATATCATGTACAAATTCTCAATATTGTTAACTATTAAAATGAACAATTTAATAGTCTTGTCCTCTTATGCTTACCAACAATCCAAAAACAGATAAAATCTACCTCTGCTGAGACCAGGAGGCACTGGCACAAAACTTTTCTTTTGTAATTTCTCAGTCAATGTCCCATTCATAATTCAGCCATGAGTCAGTTTCAAAATGAACTGAGTTACCAATGTAATCACTGTCGAGCACAAACACAATTGCTTTGGTTGTATAAACCTAACTACCTAGATTTATATCCAATTTGCTCAGCTTCAGAAAGAACAGAAACCCAAGCTTAATACTGATGGTGAACAAGTATTATATTTTGATGGACTTTTCTGTGCTTGTGAAGATTAAGGAGCTCATATTATTTGAAACTGGAGTCCTTCATTTTATCTCACATTAATAGCAGATAGTTGTCACATGAACACAGTCCATCAAAGCCTTCTGTTACCAGGAGCCACAGTAAAACAATAGTGGGTCAAGCAGCAAATAGCACCAAATTACACAGAATGCCTTGGTCCCTGGCATTTTCTTGAGCAGAGACCAGCAATATATATGTGGTGTATCAAAGGTGAAAAAAAGACTGAGGGTTGCTGAGTCATGTCTGACTCTTTGCGACCCCAGAGACTGTAGCCTGCCAGGATCCTCTGTCCATGGGGATTCTCCAGGAAAAATACTGGAGTCAGTGGTCATGCCCTCCTCCAGGGGATCTTCCCAATCCAGGGATCAACCCCAGGTCTCCCACATTACAAGCAGATTCTTTACCATCTGAGCCACAAAGGAAGCCCAAGAATACTGGAGTGGGTGGCCTATCCCTTCTCCAGGGGATCTTCCCAACCCAGGAATCGAACCAGGGTCTCCTGCATTGAAAGTGGTTTCTTTACCAGCTGAGTTAACAGAGAAGCCCAGAAAAAAGACTATATGCAAAGACAAAAACTGACATTCCAATTTGTTTAAAGTATTTTTTTCCATAGTTACATTAAGTCATGAGGTCAAAAAGCAAATACCCAAATCTATGTATAAAACTATATTTATGTTGTTGGAAGTACATTTGGTATACTAGTGATAATTGATAAAAAGCAAGAACTTGTAAATATGATTAGATGTAATACAAAATATAAGCCTTAAGTCACTGTCAGTTACTCTGTAAGAATAGGCCATTATTCAATAACTATGATAGCTTTTTTCCTTATTTCACTCAAATAATTTAAGTTTTTGCAATATATTTATCATTTAGATTCATATAAACAACCAATCAATTTCTTTTATTCTGTTTGGAGTTCTACAGTCTTTGTTTAGAGGGAGAAGAAATTTGATGTAAGCAATTTAACTCCATTTTTTCCCAAAATAACAAAACATTTTTCACCTACAAAATCCCAAGGAGATTCTCCTTATAGAGTTATCTCATCCTATGCAACTGCTCCCATCTACTTTGTAGCTACTGACAATGTAACTGTCTAAGTATTCTAATGAATCATGATGGGAACCAAATTTAGCTGCAGTTCAGCTTTTCACTGTACTAACACTTTATTTTGAATTAATCAAAAATAAAAGTACAATCTGTTGTTCTGACCAAAGAGACACAAATAACTTACAAAGCTCAAAAAGCTAATTTTAATACTAAAAATAAATATAAATATATATTTAATATTCATGTACATTCAGGTTATCCTAAAAATAAAATAGAAAACAATCTGCAATAATTATTTCTTATATCTGTTATGCTCAGATCAGTTCTCTTGCTCAGTATTGTCCAACTTTTTGTGACCCCATGGACTGTAGCACACCAGGCTTCCCTGTACATCACCAACTCCCAGAGCTACTCAAACTCATGTCCACTGAGTTGGTGATGCCATCCAACCATCTCATCCTCTGTTGTCCCCTTCTCCTTCCACCTTCAATCTTTCCCACCAGCAAGGTCTTTTCCAGTGAATCAGTTCTTCACATCAGGTGGCCAAAGTATTGGAGCTTCAGCTTCAGCATCAGTCCTTCCAGTGAATATTCAGGACTGATTTCCTTTAGGATGGACTGGTTGGATCTCCTTTCAGTCCAAGGGACTCTCAAGAGTCTTCTCCAAAAACACAATTCAGAAGCCTCAATTCTTTGGTGCTCAGCTTTCTTTATAGTCCAACTCATATCCATACATTACTACAGGAAAAACTATAGCTTTGACTAGATGGTAAAATAATGTCTCTGCTTTTTAATATGCTGTCTAGGTTTGTCATGGCTTTTCTTCCAAAGAGCAAGCATCTTTTAATTTCATGGCTGCAGTCACTATCTGCAATGATTTTGGAGCCCAAGAAAATAAAGTCTATCACTGTTTCCATTGTTTCCCCATCTATTTGCCAAAAAGTAATGGCACTGGATGCCATGATCTTCGTGTTTTGAATGCTGAGTTTTAAGCCAGCTTTTTCACTCTTTCACTTTCATCAAGAGGCTCTTCAATTTCTCTTCACTTTCTGCCATAAGGGTGGTGTCATCTGCATACCTGAGGTTATTGATATTTCTCCTTGCAGTCTTGATCCCAGCTTATGCTTNTGTTTCCATTGTTTCCCCATCTATTTGCCAAAAAGTAATGGCACTGGATGCCATGATCTTCGTGTTTTGAATGCTGAGTTTTAAGCCAGCTTTTTCACTCTTTCACTTTCATCAAGAGGCTCTTCAATTTCTCTTCACTTTCTGCCATAAGGGTGGTGTCATCTGCATACCTGAGGTTATTGATATTTCTCCTTGCAGTCTTGATCCCAGCTTATGCTTCATCCAGTCCAGCACTTTGCATGATGTACTCTGCATATAAGTTAAATAAACAAGGAGACAATATAAAACCTTGAGGTACTCCTTTCCCAGTGTGGAACCAGTCTGTTGTAATATGTCCAGTTCTAACTGTTGCTTCTTGACCTGCATCCAGATTTCTCAGGACACAGGTAAGGTGGTCTGGTATTCCCATCTTTTTAAGAATGTTCCACAGTTTATTGTGATCCACACAGTCAAAGGCTTTAGCGTAGTCAATGAAACAGAAGTAGATGCTTTTCTGGAATTCTCTTGCTTTTTGATGACCCAACGGATATTGGCAATTTGATCTTTGGTTCCTCTGCCTTTTCTAAATCCAGCTTGAAGATCTGTTTTGCTATAGCTTGGAAATAACAGGAAACTCATGAAAAAGTTCAAGCTCATAAAGTCTCTAATTTGATATTCAGGAAAAAGGAAAGTTAAGGCTCCACATTTTTTGCTACATAACATAATTCTGGAAATTCCCGCCCACATTTCAAAACAAAAGGAAAGAGGACAGGAAGGGAGGGGTTAGGGAAGGAACAGAGGGAGAGTGTGAGAAGGGGAGGGAGGGAGGAAGCAAGTAAACCTGAAACTTTGTCTACCAACACTAGCACGGGACTTCCCCGGTGGCAAGACTGGGCCTGCCAATGCAAAGGGCATGGGTTTGATCCCTAGGCTGGGTAGATTCCATGGAGCAACAAAGCCCACACACCCCAACTACTGAGCCCACATGCCACGACTATGGAAGCCTGTGCTCCTAGAGCCTGTGTTCTGCAGCAAGAGAAGCCACCGCAATGAGAAGGCTGCTCACCAAAGCTACAGAAAGCCTGAACAAAGCCACGAAGACCCTGTGCACCAAAGTAAATAAATAAATAATAATATTTATTTTTTTTAAAGGCAGAGCCTGGTGGGCTGCCGTCTATGGGCTCACACAGAGTCAGACATGATCGAAGCGACTTAGCAGCAGCAGCAGCACAAATTAGTAAGCTATTCAGCACAGGTATTATAGAAAAAGAGGAAAGGCTATTGTTCAAAAATTGGAGTCATTGTAAGGAAATTTACTTTCTTTATCAATAAATATTCATAGTGCCTTCAATGTGCCAAGCACTGTTCTAGACACTGGTGAAATGACAGTGTACTCCATAAAAATAAAAATAAAAACATTTTCTCTGATAACAGAGAGAGGCAGGTAATTAATTAACTATATAAATTAAAATATACTGTAATGGTAGATAGTAATAAGAGATATGAGAAAAATAAGCAAGGTATGAGGTAGAGAAATGTGGGTAAGGAGACTTTTGTGAATAGGTTAATCATAGAAGCCTTCTCAGTAGAGATAACCTGTTTGTAGAGACCTAGGGGATGATGAGGAGAGAGAGCCAGGCATGAGTCTGGGGGAAGATCATTTCACAAGGAGGAAAGAAGAATACCAAGGTAGGAACTTTATGTTGATTCCTCACATCTTCTGATCCACGTACCAGCCTTCTTTAGCATTACTGATGCAGTCAATTTTATCAACTTTTCAATGATAATTTCTTGCTAAAGAAAGACTGTATAAATTTGCTCTCTTTTAATAATATTTATTTAAGGGCTGGAAAGGCTCTTGGAGATAAAGTGGTTCATACTCTTATTTTACAGATGTGGAAACTAAGTCCTAGAAAGGGTACATGATTTTCTTGCTGTCGCATAAATAGTTACTAGTAGAACCAGGAAAATCATGTACCCTTTCTAGGACTTAGTTTCCACATCTGTAAAATAAGAGTATGAACCACTTTATCTCCAAGAGCCTTTCCAGCCCTTAAATAAATATTATTAAAAGAGAGCAAATTTATACAGTCTTTCTTTAGCAAGAAATTATCATT